>JAOTOL010000803.1:22500-132230 GCA_034440575.1 Imbricaverruca yamaguchii | reverse complement strand
AATACGCGTCGAGCGCATTCCGATGACATCTCTTTCGTTTTAGTGCGACGCTTAATTTGTATCTTAATTTGTATATAATTTGTATCAACCCCGTCGAAACGGGTATGAGGATATGACCGGAAAGACGGGAGGGTTAAACAGAGGTGAAGAAATATAGCAAGGCAAAGTAAGGTGTCTTGCTATATTTCTTCACCTTTGCTTGCTGAATAGGTAAAAGACGCCTGCATATTGTGGAACACCACAAGATAGACTCGCACGATAGGTAGGAGATCTACCACCGTCGCTCTGCACAAAGTTCATGTGTTCAACTCCCATAGCCATCCAGCTACCTAGGACGCTTCTTTGGACATTGCGATCTCCTTAGAGCAGGCGCGCCGGGTACCGTTATCAAAGTGGCACCGCTATCCGTCGGTGGCATACCGTTGTAGCGCCTAGGGGTGCGTGTGGATGTGTGGATAGGAGTAAGGGATCTGGGAGAACCACAGGGAGACGCCTTTACCAATTAACACCTAGACCGTGCACAGCAGCGCTGTACAGGCCTCTCAGTGCGGACCGGCGCCTCATGGGGATACATACGCTGCCGCTGCGGAGTCGCGTCGCCACCTCTGCCGGAGTCGCGTCGCCAGCGCCCAGTAAAACCACTCGAGGGGTCTGGGTACGAGAACTGCTTTATTGCTCACATAGCGGAGACTCATCCTAACTAGAACATACCTTGGGTTCTAGTTAAGGCACTAAGGTACACAGCTATGGAAAAGTAAGTGCAAGTGGGTTAAGCATACAAGTAAGTCGGCTCAGTGAAGTGGAAGGCTATTAAGTCAGGTGGCTGCTGAACATAGTGCATTGGAGATGAGCGGAGAAACAAGTTGAAACGGGCCTGGATGCATAATTAACAACACTGCCCTCTAGCGTCAATAGAGCGAACTACAAGTTGAGACACTAGATGGCGGGCGCGCGCTCACCAGCGGCTACGAGTTACCAGCTGGCCGGCGGATCCGCATCCGCTACATCACCTCCTCCCCAGACACGTCATTGGCCAAAAGTGACGTGACGAAAACGTGCCGGGGGTACTACCACGCGACCTGAGCGGGTGCGCAGAGCGGAGCGCAGCGGAGGGCACTCTGGACCAGCCGGACGTGGTGGCAGGCACTCGGGACTACCGTCACGCGGCGGGGGTTGTTCAGGAGCGGACGAGCGCTGCACAAGCTGCGGAGACGAGAGCTGCGGACGGGCGGTCGACGGGTGCAGCAGGAGTCGTGGTCCATCCATGGTGAACGTGGTTGTGGTTGGGACAGACGACGATCCGTTCGCGGTTGCGGTGCCGGACGGCGGGTCCAAGTAGGTTTGACGCGGTCGATTGAGAGCACTCGGGGAGCACTCACGCGGCGAGGAGTGGGCAAATGCGATCGAACACTGCAGAAGTCGAGTATGCCGCGAGCAGCGGCACCGAGCGGGAGGCATCGAGCGGCGGTCGAGCCGGACGGTGTCGGCTACGTGCGGCCGTCGAGTCCGACATGACGTCAGGCGATGAGTTGCTGATCGTCAGCGAGTCGGCTGCGAAGTCAGCCGGTGGGTCGGTTGAGGTCGAGAACTCAGCAAGTGGGTCTGCCGAGGTAGCTGAGGAAGCCAGTGAGTCGGCTGCAGTCAGCCGGTGGGTCGGCTGAGGTCGCGCTGAAGAAGCCAGTGAGTTGGCTGTGTTGCGGTGCGACGGTGATACGGCTGATACCGTGACGTCAACCCGGACGCCAGAGGGTGAGCCGGTTGATGCTGTAACGTCGGCCAGGACGTTAGACGGTGAGCGACGCCAGCCAGTGGGTCGGCTGGTGATGCGACGTCAGACGGTGAGCCGGTCGATACCGTGACGGCAGCCAATGAGTCGGCTGTGACGTCAGACGGTGCGCCAGCTGACACCGTGACGTAGACTTCGTTGAGCAGGCTGATGATGCGGCGTCCGACGGTGAGCCGGTCGGTGCTGGGACGTCAGCCAGTGAGTCGGCTGTGACATCAGCTGGCGTACCGGCTGGTACCGTGACGCCGACATCGTTCAGCGGGTAGATGGTGCGACGTCAGACGGTGAGCCGGTTGGTGCTGGGACGTCAGCCAGTGAGTCGGCTGTGACGTCAGCTTGTGTACCGGCTGATACCGTGACGTCGACATCGTTGGGCGAGCAGATGATGCGGCGTCAGCCAGTGAGTCGACTGACGCCGCGACGTCGACGTTGGTGAGCTGACAGATGCCTTAACGTCAGCCAGGACGTTGGACGGCGCGTCAGCGGATGATGCGATGTCAGCGGTGAGTCGGCTGACACAGTGATGTTGACTTCTGTGAGCGGGCTGATGTGACATCAGACAGTGAGCGGGCTGATGTGACATCAGACGGTGAGCCGGCCGGAACTGTGACGTCAGCCAGTGCGTCGGCTGTGACGACAGCTGGTGTCGGCGTCGGCGTCCGTGACGTCATCAGTGGGCCACAGAAGTGATCTCTGCTGGAAATCCGCCAGCAGAGACCTCACCTTGTGTGCAGTTGCTGACGGAGCGTCGGTATCCGGTGGTTGGCGACGGCCAGCTGGGCGTGCGCAGATGGGGCGACGCAGCGGCGAGACGGGCGGTCCCTCTGTGTCCGGGTGGTGCCATCAGCCCTCCGGCGAGAGGGAGAGAGAGAAAGGGACAGGACCGGGCGGGGCGTGCGCCGAGTGGAGAGAGAGACACACAGCGGCTCCCCAGATCACGTCGGGGTCACCAATGTAGCGCCTAGGGGTGCGTGTGGATGTGTGGATAAGAGTAAGGGATCTGGGAGAACCACAGGGAGACGCCTTTACCAATTAACACCTAGACCGTGCACAGCATAAAGACATAAAAAGATCAGTGCAACTCTGAGCCACAAGGGCCCTTCTTGGTTGCACTCTGTACACTGAACCAGTTGCCCACCAAATCTGCCAATCAGCCCTCCCTGTAATACTGAAAAGCAAGCCCTCTATTCTTATAATGATTGTCTATGCTGTTTTTAAAGATGTTCAATGTTCTGCTACTGACGATGTTTTCTGGCAGCTGGTTCCAGTGTTCCACTACCCTGTTGGTGAAGAAAGTTTGCCTTAACCTTGTTCTGCTGTGGTTAATTTTAATTTTGAATTTATGAGCTCTAATTGCATCATTTCTGTTAAATTCAAACATTTCCCCAAGGTATCCCCTCTCCAGACCATTGACAAATTTAAAGACCTCGATGAGATCTCCTCTCAGCCTTCTATATCTAAGTGAAAACATATTCAATTTCTTCAATCTTTCCTCATATGCCAGGTTGCTTATGCCATTAACCATTTTTGTAGCCCTCTTTTGTACTCTCTCTAAAAGCCAACAATCTTTTTTCATAGCTAGGAGACCAAGCTTGGATGCAGTATTCCAAATGTGGCCTGACGTATGCACAGTAAAGCTTCCTGATCACTTCCTCACTTCTGTATGATACATTCCTATTTATTGCCCCGAGCATTCTCAGTGCCTTCTTCCTGGCTTCCTTGGTCTGTTCTGATGCCCCCAATTTTGTGTTTAGAATAACACCTAAATCCTTCTGTTGAGTCACTGATAGCACTTGGCCACCCATCAAGTATGGAGCCTTCATATGCTGCTTACCTACATGCATGATTTTACACTTATCAAAGTTAAATTTCATTTGCCATTCTTCGGACCACTTCACAAGTTCGTCTAAGTCTTTTTGCAGCGAGATATGCTCATCCTGACCTGTTATTGCCCTAAAGACCTTCAAATCATCTGCAAATTTCAAAACTTTACTGCTTAGGCCACTTTCAATGTTATTTACAAATATAATGAACAGTAATGGCCCTAGTACTGACCCCTGGGGGACTCCACTAAGAACATTTTCCCATGATGACTTGGTACCATTTAGCATCACTCTTTGCTGTCTATCTGAAAGCCACAACTCTATCCATTTTAAGATGCTACCTGCAATACCATGGGACTGAAGCTGTATCATTAACCGTTTATGGGGTACCTTGTCAAAGGCCTTACTAAAGTCAAGATATGCTACATCAACCTGATTTCCCTGATCAAATTGTTCTGTGGCGAAGTTCAAAAAGTCCAAGAGGTTTGTGAGACACGATCGTCCTTTTCTAAATCCATGGTGAGTATCTTGAATCAATCTGCTACCTTCCAGATAACTAACTATTCTATCCTTGATAATTGATTCGAGTACCTTGCAGACTAGGGATGTGAGACTTATTGGCCTATAGTTTTCAACTTTCCCTCTTTCTCCTTTCTTGAAAATAGGAACTACATTTGCCCTTTTCCAATCGGTTGGAATTTCATTATGTGAAACTGATCTACAAAATATTATACTAAGTGGAAATGCCAGTTCCTTTTTCAGTTTCCCGCAACACCCTAGCATAAATATCATCAGGTCCTGCTGCCTTATTTGGCTTTATTTTCCTGATATGATTGTAAACAACATCACTACCAATGAAATCAACATCATTTGTCAGATCCCATGTATCTAAACTATGGTTTACGGTCGGCAGATTGGTCATATCTTCCAATGTAAACACTGATTTGAACTGCTTGCTCAGCTCCTAAACCATCTCACTATCCTCACCCAATGTAGTCCCGTTTACTTCCAGTGGACCAATTGTGTTAGAAACTTTACTCAGCTTGTAGAAACTAAAGAACTTTTTACTGTCCCCATTACAGTTTCTAGCTAAATCCAGTTCCTTTGCTCGCTTTGCTGCTCTGGTTTTTTGCTTCACAATGTCTCTAGCTTTTCGATACGCCTTTAGATTAATGACATTTGAGGCTTCTTTAAAAACTCTAAATGCAGTTTTCTTAGCCCTAATTGCTTTTATCACGTCTGGTGTAGGCCATGCTGGCTTTCCTACCCTTCTTTTGCGTCTTTGCTTTTGGGGGACATGTCTAATCTGAGTTTCCTTTAAGTAAGATTTGAACTTTTCCCACATTTCACAGGCATTTAAATTGGAGAATTCTTCTTCCCATCTGATGGCACTTAAAGCCGCTCTCATGCCGTTAAAGTCTGCTTTGTTGAAATTTGGAACCTTTACCAAATTATCCTTGATAGTTTCCCCCTACATGTGCCTTGAATCTAACTATGTTATGGTCACTTTTTCCCAGAGTTTCGCCTACAGTCAAGTCTTGAACCAAGTCACTTAAATCCGAGGATACAAGGTCCAAGAATGAACCATGCCTGGTAGGTTCCGATACAAACTGGTGTATGAACAGGTCCTCTTCAAGGCATTTCCTGAACATTTTGCATGATGGGAGCCAACACCAGCATTTTCATAACCTTTTAGATTAAAGTCACCGAGAATAAGGCACTTCCTCTTAAAGTTTCTACTGATTTCCTCACAAATCACCTTGTCAAGCTCCAGTTGCTGAGAATGTGGCAGGGTTCCTGATCGGTAGAAAGCTCCTATCCTAAGAGTATTGCTGTTGCCTTTTCCCACAGTGACATCAAGCCAAATGGACTCCACAGACACATTTTTATCCCCACCTGCTACTTTTTGAGAACTGAATAAGCTATTCACATAGAGCATTACACCACCCTCTTTCATTGCTGGACCCGTATTGCACGAAAACATATTGTATCCCTGGATCTCATAGTCCTGTAAGTTATCTCCAAAATATCCTTCACTGACCCATGCCTCCGTAATGCAAACAAAATCTGGTTCCTCCTCAGCAACATAACACTTGAACTCATCAAATTTGGAACGGATACTCTGAGCATTAAACATCATACACTTAACAAATGCTCCATAACCACCTTTGGCTTTTTCATATTGAGGAGTTCTT
Source organism: Imbricaverruca yamaguchii (assembly GCA_034440575.1). Taxonomy (NCBI): domain Eukaryota; kingdom Metazoa; phylum Arthropoda; class Thecostraca; family Neoverrucidae; genus Imbricaverruca; species Imbricaverruca yamaguchii. Next base: position 126,426 of record JAOTOL010000803.1, on the reverse strand, counting down.
TTATCACTAGATGAACTATAACTCTGTCCCCTTGAGTTGCTGCTGTCCCTATTTGCAGACTTTGAGGTTCTATTGCCTTGGCTGACACTATTGGAATATTCCTGAGTTGGCAATGCAATTTCATCCCTCCCCACCCCATTTCCTAGTTTCCCTGAAGGACATGCTCATATACTTCGCCTAACACATGGACCCCCTTCTCAGAAAAATGCAGGCCATCCTTCTGATAGAGGTCCCACGATGCAAAAAACCTGCTCCACTCGTCTACAAATGTAAAACCTAGCTCCTGGCAGAGCTTTCCTACCCTGGTGTTAGCTGCCAGTGCCCTAGAGCTCCACTCAGGGGAGGCTCTAGCCCCCATGGAACCACCTAGTCACTCAAGGTTACCAATCGACCTTAGGTCAGTGAAAAGTTTAGGATTACATACCATGGGAAAATTATGGGATATCGAATAACATCTTCATGAATATATGTACTGCACGGATATTAGCGTCGAATAACCTCCCAACGAGCAATGCAGTCGCACATCCGATAATGTGACCTTCCAGGTCAACGTTTGACGTCATGTCTTTATTGATGAAATTCAGAAAATTTGATTGGTCCACTGAGGCCCAAATATGTATGTTGCGTGTTGATCGTCATAGCAACGGTTTCCGGCTCACATGAGTTGTTTGTTTGTTTATTGGGGAGGGGGAGGGGTGAAATATTGGAGGCTTGCCGGACCATAGAGGTGATTTGCGCCACCTTTAAAGGAGCACGTTGGTGTGGTGTGGGCCATTTGGCATCACACGCATGGTTGGTGCCAGTCCTACCAGAATTGGCACCTCTACCCTCAGGCAGTGTGCGGCCGTGACCCGGCCGCCCTCCCGGGATTAGGTCCGGTGAGCCAACCCGGGCATATACCAATAGAGTGACTCGGCAACAGCCTGTGTGTTCGGACGTGCGCTCCTCACAGACGCGAACCAGAAATCGTAGACTCCCACGCATAACATGGCGCGGTCGGTAGTCTGTTAGAGGATGACAAGTGTGTTCACGTGAACAGCAGTGCTTAGTGTGGATTGGCGATCAGTGATTTTTCGTGAACTGTGACTGTGCTCGACAGGCGGTGTCCACTGCAGTGCGGTTCATGGGTGGTGGTGATTCTGACGCGGCTGCGGTAGCGAAACCTGAAGTGGATGCGCTTACCCGCATGCTACAGCAGCAGCTAGATATGGCCGAAGCTTCTGCTCGGCGCGAGGAACGGCTCACGGCATTGCTGGAGCGGTTCTGTCCGACCCCCGCCGGTCACCCTCCCGCTGCCGTAGGCGACGTCCCGGCCGGTGCACCGGTTCCTGCGGCTGTGGCTACTGGTGTACGACCTCGGGTCCGGATGCCGGCTGCGGGCACGCCTATTCCCCGCCTAGCCTCCTCCGCCACGCCCATGGAATTTGAGGCGTGGAAGCAGAAATTCGAAGGATACTGCCTGCTCACGCACGTTCCCGATTTGACGCCGGAAGAGCAAAAAGCGGCCCTGCTGGCAGTGCTCGACGACGATTGGGCGCGCGTCGTTCGTTTCGGGCTGCCGGTCGCAGCGGACGCCAGCATGACTGACGTCATCACGGCGATGTACACCCACCTTCGGCGACAGAGGAACGTGGTAATAGACCGGCGCGACTTCAGCTGTCGTTTCCAGCAGGCTGGCGAGTCCATCGACGACTACATCTGCTCCCTCAAAGAGATTGCATCGTGTTGCAATTTCTGCACCCACTGCACCGACGATCGATATCGCGATCATCTCGTCGTCGGCACCAACGACGGCGACGCTCGGCGTCGGATGCTGGAAGCACCTGACCTCTCTTTCCAGAAGGCGTTGGACATTTGCCGTGCCTCTGAGTCTGCCTCACACAATAGTTCGGCGATTCGCGGCCCCCTGGAGCCAACAGTGAACCGGGTATCCCGTTACAGAAGAGACCGCAGTCGACGCCGGTCCAACAGTGCTGAACCCGTGACAACTGCCCGGTGCCTTCGGTGTGGAGCGGCACAGCATCGCGGCTCCCGGGAGTGCCCGGCCCTCGGTCGCACCTGCAATAATTGCCGTGCAGTGGGTCATTTTGCCGCGGTGTGCCGCGGCCGGGCGAACGGCGGTGATCAGCGGCGCGCGGCTAGTTCTTCTCGTGGCCGCCAGGGTACACCAGCCGGCCGGCCTCGCGGCGCACGCACCGCGCGCAGCGACACCCGTGACCGCCGCGACAGCTCAGCTTACCGGCCACGCCGCCAGGTGTCAGCGGTTGCTGCGGACGATGTCTGCGATGAATTCTCGCCTAACTTTTGTGATGGCGATGAACTGCAGCTGATGAACATTCGCCTATCAGATGTGCGACTGCAAGGCGTCTCTGCTAAGCGGTCCCCGCAGATACCGCTCCGTCTACATCGGCACGATGGCAGCACAGTGCCGAGTATCTGGACGCCGGACACGGGTGCCGAGACATCAGCGGTGTCTCTGAAGCACGCTGAGGCTTTGGGTGTGTCGCGCAAGGATCTCCATCCGTCTACAACTACTCTGTGGACGGCGAATGGTCGGAAAATGCAGTGTTTAGGCACATGTGATCTGACGCTGCAGCTGGGGGACGTTACACGCAGGGTGGAGGTTTCGGTGCTCCCATCCCTCCACTCGCCACTTCTGTCTTGGCATGACTGCGTCCGGCTGGGCATACTTCCGTCAAACTTTCCGCAGCAGATTCGCCGCATGGAGAATGGCAGATCAGCGAGTGCCGACCTGGCCAGTGCCCCTGCCTCGGGGAAGCGACGCGTGGACTCCGTCGCTAACGGCCGGCGTGTCGACTCCTACGCTGCCCCCGGCAGCAGGATACCGGTGCCGACAACACGACGCGCTCCTTGTTCCGACAAGCTCAGCAGACCACCAACCTGCAGTGGTGGCACCCATTCCGCGCGTCAACGGCAAGAACATTTCGAGGCTTTGAAGGCGGAGTTTCCGCGTGTATTTGACATGAAGGTGAAGCTGCGGAAGATGAAGGGGAGCCCCATGAAGATAGAGCTGACGGACAACGCTGTCCCCTACACCTTGACGACGGCCCGCATCATACCGTTTTGCTGGAGGGAGGGTGTTCGAAGTCAGCTGGACGAGCTGCTGGACAAGGACGTAATAGAGCCTGTTGAGCATCCCACGCCCTGGTGCCATGCTCTCGTCCCAGTTCCGAAGAGAACTCCAGACGGCGCAGTATCCGGTTGTCGCCTCACAGTCGACTTCACCAAGCTGAACCGCTTCGTGAAGAGACCCGTGCATCCCGCTCGCATACCCCACGATGCGGTAGCATCGATCCCGCCGGGAGCCACCTTCTTCACCAAGCTTGACTGCAAGGCCGGGTACCATCAGGTGAAAATCCGCGACAAGGATCGTGACCTCACGTGTTTTATCACACCGTGGGGGCGCTACCGCTACAAGAGGGCACCCATGGGCATCAACTGCTCTGGAGACGTGTACAACAACCGCGGTGACGTTGGGATGGGCAACATCCCCAACACGGTACACGTGGTGGATGACTGGTTGGCGTATGACTCCGACTACGCTGCACACGTGCGCCACGTCTGGGACATAATCAAGAAGTGTGACGAGCTGGGCATCACTTTGAACCCGGATAAATGTGTGTTTGCAGAAGAGAAAGTTGAGTTCTGCGGCTTCTCCGTCAGCTCAGCCGGCTACACCGTCGATGGCAAGAAGTTGCGCGCCATCAAGGATTACCCTCAGCCCAGCAGTATCACAGATCTGCGATCGTTTCTGGGCCTGGTCAACCAGCTCGGAGCTTTCTCCGACCAGATAGCGGCGGCCGCTGAGCTTCAGTGCATCGGATGTAACACATAAACTCTGATGTACTGTGGAGTTGTCCTCTTTTCAATAAGCTGCAAAGGGATGAACCGTCACTCGAGGAGCGTACCAACGATAACTCTGTCCCTCATCCAGTACAACACAGGCATAGTTATCGACAAAATCGCCTACAACTACTGCCTCGCCCACACCGACTGAATCCTTCAAGTCCTGAAAAGTACGCCCCTGTTCCTTGGACACACTATGATGTCTGGTCAGACTGCGGATCTTATTAGACAAGGTCGTCATAAACGCGTCACGCAGCTCAATATGATCGAGCAATGCACTACGATCAGTTGTAGCTCGCTGTTTGTACATGATGGTGTCCTCCATGTTCATGTTGTCCGCGTACTCGTCGTCTACTAATCCTAAGAAGGAAAGGACGCCCTGCTCCCTGGGGAAATTGAGGCCGTTTTCCGTCATACATGTTTCGTACGAAGGAACCATAAAGGATTATGGTTCCTTCGTAGTGTCGCACCATTAGCTTCGAATTCTGGTGATAGGTTGCAGGATGCTGGGATGCTGGGATCTTTCCTCAGCGCAGCAAGACAATTAACACATAGCAGATATCCATTTCCGACGCGTTCGTCATTCACCACTTGGAATAAATGATCAGATACCGTTCGCAAATTCTTCTTGATACGTGTTTTGTGCTTCTCGAACGGACCACAGCAATGATACACCATTTTTCAGTAAAATATACACGGCCAGCGCAATGTCTCGGTATTAACGCGCTATCCTCACTCAGACGACTGACAGTAATGTGTACTGTCCTCGTTTCGGCCCTACTGATGATAACCATTGTCATCGATACCTCATCTCCTATTTCACCCCTTCCCGATATGATGCTCCCTACCGTCGTCCCATAACAGTCGCTGTTTAAATCTCGACCGACCGTTATCAGTTTCGAGGTCGACTAGCTGCGATTGACCGCGCGAGCCGCAACACAAAGGTAGGGTACCAAAACTATGAATTGAATGATTTTGCCAATCATTCTCGTTAACTACGTAGCAGGCATGCATTGAATATTTATTTAGGTGTAAATCAGCACCTATCTCACTACATACTATGGGTACAAGACGTCTTCCGACATTACCATGTCCACCTCCACTGATGTATTTAACCTGAACTGGATAGGTGACCTGGTGAACTGAGGTCATGAAATCGGGCACGTTCGGATTCATCTCATCATGCCTGATAAGTGCGTATCTCAAATCATAGCCCTATGAGCTTTGGGGGTCAATCGCTAGCAAAAGACTGACCCGACCACTCAACAAAACGTGCGAAAATCAATAAACTCTGGTAAAATGGAGGAAAATTATGAGTAGTTATCAGGATATAAACATTATTTTTATTTTTTGCTTCGAACGTCAATCGATAACCCCTATAGTAAATGTGGTTACAAATGTGAATATCAAGTGGCTTGGGGTCACGGGAGGAATGGCCAAAGTTTTGAAATGTGTTCAAAATTATAAACCGATCCCAGATATAAAATGAAGAGGTCTTTGCGATCCTACAGATATGCTATATGTCTATGCTAGGTTTTAAAGAACTGAAGATGATCGCTCTCAAATATTGACCTGCAATGTGACCTATGCAAAATTCTGCAGGCTATATCTCCGAGGTCGCTGCCAGTATGAAGCTAAAACTTTCACAGATTGATTCAACACCCACGACTACCATATGCACCCACGTAGGTTGAAATCACTCGCATGGCGGTGTCACCCGTTGGTTGTTCGGTGCTGGACCGCCCCAACTGTTTAAAGGTGGATGATGCCTTTATTATGTGAAATATGCTTTTAGCTTTCACTGTAATTAGGAATGCATTTACGGAATTTTTGACGTGCGAAGAAGTGGCATGTGCGTACTGGATAGCCATAGCACATCACTTCGTGCGTATATTTATGGCTGGAGTCGCCCACGAAATCAGACATAGTTGTCAGGATTTGAAGGCGGAGTCTAATCTGAATATTTTGGGGCAGCCGGAGTTAGGCATGGAGTCCACCCAACTTGTAAAAGTTGCCCTGAGGTGGAATGGAGTCAGAATATTCACCACCTCTTGTGATTCAGAGTTTAAGTCGACTCCGCTTAATTGCAGTTGTATATATATATATATATATATATATATAAGTATGTATATCCAATTTTCAGTTTAAAAACCCAGGCTATATCAGGTTTGTCCCTTTCCCATTCAGACCCGAGTTGTCTCCCCTTTCTATTCTGATATGTCATCCGTAATCTCTGGGACGTGGTTATGACCAATACCAATGCGGATTGCCGGTATTTATTTTTATCCACCACGCTTCGGCCGACGTACTTTGTTCTGATGACTCAAGCCCTTCATTTGTTCAATGTTCATACATGTGTCCAGCCCAATGACCTGATTAGATGGCATATAATACTGCTTTGGCGCTTATGCTAAATGAGATGATTTTGAGCTTTAGCTGAATACTTCCACCGGCGATCCGTTGACGGATAGGACGTCAGCGAGCCAACACGAAACCAACTTGTGAATAGGTTAGCGGTCACGGGAGAAACGATGACTTCCATCGACGAGTGGCTTGTTTGCTATATGAGGTTCATCATGAACTTACTCCAGCCAGCCAAATGCTGCAAGTGACGGGCAAGCCCAGATGTTGCATATGCAGCCCCAGTAAAAGGCTGAGGTCAACGGAGTGTCATCGGGCGTGTCCAGCGTCCTAGGAACGCGAGAATAAAATGTGGTTAGGGACAAGAGCAAAGTCGAGTTTTAAGAAAACGGTAACCGTGTTGCTTCTCACTGGTGACGGGTTCATGGGTCATATAATCACATGGGGAAAACCTGACAATCTGCCAACAAGCCTGTATTTAGCACCGAATGTTGTCTATACGTTTGCGTATATGCATCAACTGTTGTTTTTCACTGCCGTGTTCCACATTGTGTGGGCTCGAATCCCGCTACCAACTGCTGAACCTCTCCCATCACGGGCACGGCGTGAGAAATGCCTACGCTAAATGAACATTGCATTTGAACACGTCCTTAATTAACATATTAATTCTGATTATTGTTAAATGCTGCTTCTGTTTCATTATCCTTGCGACACCGTTGTGTGGAGGGTGGGGGTCCGGCACGTGAGTTCTGTCAATGACAGGGGAATTCTCGGAACTCAGAGAAACCCTGGTTCGCTGTTTACACGTCGGCCTTTTGGGTTCGATTTTTAGATGCATCGCCATGGGGTTAATGTTAAGATTTCACGAAAAATAGGGGGTGCCATGGCGCCCACGCCCCTTGCCTATGCCTTAACCAATGCTCCTATACCTATGTCTAGGTATACACCCGCGGCTATGACGTCGTTTAAAATATCCCTCGAATGTGATAATAGTGTTATAACACTATGAATATATGATACTATTATATACCTGGCGTATTTTAACGCCAGCCACATTCACAAAATAAATGTACAATTGTTGTACCACGGTTGCGGCAGCCAGTACCGAAATAGTGCCCGCGGTACTTGAGTGGCGGCCGGGCTGGCAATGTTGATACTTTTCCGCTACCAGGGAATGTTGGCCGAAATGGGCCGAAATTCGATACCAGTGCCGGCACCAGTGAAACGCGCCGATTCTTTGTCGGTATCCATACAACTACCTTAACGATGAGATCGTTGCAAGACATTGCTAATGTGCAACATATGAAATGGTCGATCTCAGAGTGAGCCTAGGCAGGTGACTATGATGGATTTTCGGCGCTAAATATCACTTCAAGTGTTAGTGGGAGACTAGGTCTTATGATAGTCATCCGCTCGCATAAGATGACCACAACATATAATTTATATCTGGGAGAGTGACAGCATTTGGTGGAAGACCTAAAAGCACCGCCAAAGGATCCTAGTACACCCTTCCGGTAAATGATACGTTACCGTTTCTAATCTGACCGAATCTACCTAACCATTTACCATTTTATCCCTTCGCCTTTCTGTTCGAACTGCCTGACCGCCAACCCGGCCTTAATTTCCAACCAGCGTGATATTAGTTCTCCAGAGGCTTCATACATTTCACCGATTTAAAGGCGTATTCCAACTTTTGTCAATTTTGTGTGCTTGTGGCGTCAGAAGAGGAACCACTGTTAAAATATTGCTCACCAATATTACTGCATCGGAAGATTAGTTTTGACCGTTCCAAAGGCGCACGAAGATTTGTGCAGCAATCGCGCATGACGTGCTTACCCATGTGTTTGTTATTCTGCAGTTGTGATCGTGGTAACTATTTTGACCCACTGAAGAGAGATATTGATAGATTTGTCTTGGAAAAACTAGATATCCGAGATATAGGAGTGGGGATGTCTACGAAGCATTTCGCTAATTATGCATTTTACTGTGTTTGTGCACTCACTTTTTGCTAACATCTAGTTGCATTGGTGTAGACGTTCGTTAGGGCCCGTGGACGTACATAAAGGACCGCAATCTTTCAGAGGTGCAGCACATTTTGGGAATGGTCCCGACACATGCGTAATTGCCTGTAAACGCTTGTGGATTTTCGTAGATGTTCGTAGTAACCATTTCGTAACTTGAATTCTATCAGAGATATTATCTTGACACTTTCAACGTAAACAGGCCCCCAACCGCCAATGATCCCCACCAGATTTCATGCCATTCGGTTTAGAAACAAAAAGTTAGCGGGTCGACTTCTTGAGCGTCCCACCAATATGAAGGAGAATCGGAAAGCTACCAATGATTACACTATCTACACTCGGGTAAATTTTATTTAAGAAGTTATTCACAATAGTCGGTCGATCTATGATCCATCGATAATGACTGAACACATCAGGCTCAAAACCAACCATCAGGTACAAAAATATCCAACTTGGATCACAGGACACGTGTCTGGTATGAATTCCTCGGCCTCCAACATTTTGCACGAACTCATCGACCTGCCATCTGTTGACAAAAGTTGAACTAGAGGTTCCTAAATTTACCGGTTTGCCACGCCAGTACGATAAGGTTGAAAATGATTTCACGTAGCATATTTTCGCCGAAACGGTGTGGAGATTGTAATCTGTGGACATTATGAACTGTGGACATTATGAACGTGTTGACATTGTGACCTGTGGATACTATGAACTGTGGACATTGTGAGCTGTGGAAGTTGTGAGCTGTGGATATTATGAACTGTGGGCAATATGAGCTGTGGACATTATGAGCTGTGGACATTATGAACTGCGAAGATATTAAACGTGTGGAAGTTATGAACTCGAGCTTGTGGACATTATGAACTGTGGATAGTATGACCTGTGGACATTATGAACTCGTGGACATTATGAACTTGTGGACGTTATAAATTTGTGGTACTTATGAACTGTGGACACTGTGAACTGTGGACATTGTGAGCTGTGGAAGTTATGAACATGTGGACATTGTGAACTGTGGACACTACGAGCTGTGGACATTATGAACTTGTGGACACTGTGAGCTGTGGACACTGTGAACTGTGGACATTCTGATATGTCACCGCCCTGCTTAGCTATAATGGTCGCAGGCTTCCACGGTCGTACGAAATTATAGTACTCGCCTCGCTTCACTACGTTGCGATACAACATTACCTGGTCCCCTGGTTGGTAACTAAAGCTGTTGAGCTTCATTTCGTGAAGTTTCCGATTTCTCACGTGGCTCGCACTAGACAAGTGTATTTCCTCTCGGTAGGCCTCACACAGACCTCGGCAGAGACTATCAACATATGATGACACTCTGTTCGAGTTCGAAGATCGCGGCGCATCGATTTCCACGTCGACCGGCAGCCGTGCCTGGCGACCGAACATCAAATGGAAGGGACTGTAGCCCAATGACTTGTGAATCTGATTATCAATACCTCGAGAGGCCCACTAGGCTCGAAGCGTAATCGTTTTAGTTCAGCGTGCGCGTCCGGTGCCCATGGCCGATCAAACAGCTCTCGCAACTCAGCGACAGCCAGTCCCCAAGTAGAGTTTTTCTGCCTGGAGCGAATCATACGCGTCCCGTGCCACCCCGAACAAGCATAGGGGAAAGAAACGAGCCTTAATGTCATCATCGAAATTGTGTAAAGTATAGTAGATGTCTAAATCAGTCACAAAGCTGCCGAAAGAACCCTCTCCAGAAAACTTAGGTGCCGATAAAGACAACCCCTCAGGCCGGGCACACGACTGCAAATCTGTCTTGGATTCCACTACACTGATAAATAAAGTACACTAACAATATTGCGACACAACTTTGAATACAGGCACAACAATCCATGAACAATCAAAACTTATCTTAACACGCGCCCTGGAGGGCCTCTGAAAATTACGTGTACTGGAGGGGGGGCGGATTCCGCCCCCCTAAGATCTCGGCTCCCATTAAGGCTAGAGCAACGACATTCGCAGGGTGGATGGGCACGATAGTTACCTCTATTGTGTGCAAATTTCATGACCTTAGGTCAATAACTTCAAGTCTAAATGAGGTCAAAATAGAAAAATGTTCTGGTTTTGCGTGGCTTGGCTTGTCATTGGTATGGATCGCTGCGATTGTGTTTAAATGTTCCAAAATTGGTATTAATGATGTTTTGGACATTATTAATGATGTAATGCATGTGCCAGATCCGCCATTTGACCTCAGGTCACCTATATAGGAACACTATCAGGTCATTACCTGCTCCAGTTACCGGAACCGGGCTGCCCACCTGACTGCTCCGTTGGGCGGCTCGGCACAATCGGCTTCGCAAAGAAAGGAGTGAAATACATGAATAAAGTATAGAAACACTTAAGCACACAATGACAAACAGTAGGATGTGTAGGGAGTAACATGCAAAGTGACGTCAATCGCATGACAGTCATTTCCATGTACAACATTCCAGTTGACCATGCCTGGTTCCATTAGCCTGTCATGATAACCTCGGCGACATAACATGATTTTTAAATCATATAGCAGAACAATATGCATCAAACAAGCCGCTAGTGTTGTCAAGAACACTTCCCTTTTGCCAATATACGGGAAGCGCATCAGCGCCGGTTGTTATGGTCTGGCGCTGCGAATTGTTTTTACTCGAACGGCCACTAACTTAACAAATTTTCGGCCGATTTTCATTTCTCTTCCTCTAAGCAATGCGCCGGTCACTTCCGACCAGGTACGCCAAAAATGGCGTATATCGGCCGATACAATATGGAGTTATATACGAACAATCGGAGGGGTTGGCGGATTTCGCCACCCCCCGCCTCCAGGGCGTGTGTTAACCTGTCATGAACTTGACCTGACCTGACCTCGGTGACTTGACACGACTTTGAAGCAATATATCATGACAATGTACATAAAACAAGCCGCTATTTTTGCCAAGAACACTTCTTTTTGCCAATATACGGGAAGCGCATCAGCGCCGATATTTGTGGTTTGGCGCTGAGAAAAAGAAATGTTTACTTTAGCGACCCATAACTCGAAAAATGTCCGTTCGATTTCCATTTTTCTGATCTTAGACAACGCGCCGGTCATTTATGAGCAGGTACACAAATAATGGCGTATATCGAGTGGTAAAATCTGGAGTTATCTACGAAAAACCGAATGGGTGGGCGGATTTCGACCCCCCCCTCCAGGGCGCGTGTTAATATATTCCCCACGCAAGCATTATCTGTCCATCTACGGTGCATCCCATGACCACATCACAATGTCAAGTAATTGCCATTCATCGTGCTTCTTGTCACCGCCCATGTGCGTTTCTAATTGTTAATTTGCAGTTGCCAACAATAACACACACATTGCTATCGTCGGCAGCGTCATTTGGTATCATCATCGTCGGTATCATCATCGTGTCACATATTAATTGACATCAGCATGGGGTGTGGCGAAATATGTTGTACTTTACATTCGGATGAACTAGCAGAGGCGCAGTAAAGGGGGCGGGACGACTCGTTCAGCAAAACATTGACACTGCATCGAACACATCCTGGGAATTGCACCAGGCGACTCCAGAAATTTTACCCGCGGTTTGCGCACCAATATTTAAAAAAAAAAAATATTTTCCGATATTTTTGTGGGGTAGAGTTCCTCTCAAGAAAATCCTGGCTGCGTCACTTTAATATCGCCTAAACCAAGCAATGACAGTGAACTTCGAATGAACAGATGATTGATAGTTACATGCATGAAGGAATGAAGGAATGGATGAAGGAACGAAAGCATGAATGAATCGTGAATGAATGTGTAATTCCGTCTTGCATTGGCTCCGAATTACTGCTCGCTGCTGACCCACGTCTCATATTTCAATTCCTGTATTCGACAGTACAATCACCAACGTTCTCGACCGGGTCATTGCCAGGTCATTGCCGGGTCATTGTCGGACGGCGCCGCAACCACAGGTGCGCGCCGTGGCGTCCCGAGCCCGACTTCCCGCTCCGCCGCCAAGGTGACCCGACGTCATTTCCGAATGTCAACGAATGACGTCAACCCGTGCAACACCGCATAGAGGCAGACGTAGCGAATCGCGCGCATGCACAATAAGCGGCGTCGGCCGCAGCGCCGGCGTAGTTCACGCTGCCGCCGCCAGAGCGTGCCGCGTCGCCACCACCGACCCTGCGCCGCTGCTGTACACCGATTGGTTGGTTATTTGGGCTTAGGGCCGCTTCGACTGCTTCGGTCATACAGCGCCCAGCCGCTGTACACCGCCAAGCAAGGGCGGAGGAAGGCGCCGCACTCCAAACAAACTCTCGAGAAAAAGTCACGTTTTACACCCACTAAATTTGTATTCAGACCAAAATTGGTGTACAGGGTAGTCGTATGTTCTGAACACGCCTGAACAAGTTTTAGCTCGATCCGACCAAAGGATTCGGAGTTATAGCATACGACAAATGTCACACAACAAGGACGTTGTTGGCGATGGGCATCTCATGGATAATGAGGAGAAAGTGTGACATAGTATGCATCTTGGAGAAGAAAAAGATTCAGGAAAATACAAACGGGCATGAATTGTCTGCCTTGTTAAAGCATTTTTGTAGTGTGTTTCGCTTCTAAATATCGCATATACGCGTCCGTTCTCCATGGTTTCTATGAATTCCCGATTTTCGGAACGGGTGGATTTTGAGAAAGTTGTCTCCCACTAAAAACTATGCGGGATTGAACAATGAGATGAAAAAGGATGATATGCAAACGTTTGCTCAACAAAAATATTCACAACTCCTTAATGTAAGTCTTATAGTTCGCCTTCATAAACTTCACAAAGTTCAAGGTCGCCCATTACCGGTAGGTTGGCTATTGGGGATTACGGGCACATCGACTGGGTCGATCACCCAGCATCCATATCATCGTCAATCAAACAATGGCATTTGCACGAAGGTCGTTGTTGTTGGTGTTGAGTTTGGCCAGCCTGCCAACATCAGGTGATATCGGCTGTTTAGGTGGTTAGAGACGAGTTGTTAGAAGTGGTCCGGACGGTGCCATAGGGGGTGTAGACTCCGGACGGTGCCATAGGGGGGAGGGGGGTATGGTCGGGTCATTGCCGTTTGTGAACATTGCAAGAAGACATGACATATACACTTCTTTGGACCTTTATTTTTCTTCTTTTGTTTTGTTTGCTAAGTGTTCGCTGTTTTCTGGTTTTGGTCTTTTATTTTGTTTTCGTCTTGTTACCCTCTTTTCTTTCGTTTTTTTTTTTTGTAGTTTTCCCCTATTAAAATATTTTTACATATGGGTAGCGTGGGTAGGTGACAAGAGTTGTTAGGTTGTTGTTCAGTGTCGAGAGGTTTTGGCGCGAGTGCGTGGTTTGTTGTTGGAAGAGGTGGCGTTTGGTTTGTTGTTTGCTCGCGTTGTAGGTGCGTGGGTAGTGGAAGTGATTCTCTAAACTGTTGTCGTCTGAGTCTGTGAGCGTCTCGAATTGGAAGCGTTTGCCTTTGCATACTCCGTGTGGTGTTAGTGATGGTTCTGATGGGCCTGGTAATGGTGATGATTTGCGTGTTCCGTGTTGTGGTACTTAGGCTGGGGCCTTTGTTGAGTGGATTGGTGAGCACTATCGAGGTATGTTTTGTTTTGGTGCTTTAGGTTGCGGCTTGATTATGATTGCTGGGTCTGTCTGTGTTGCTTTGGTAGGTGATGTAGTCGTATGAGATGTTTGTGTTTGTGTTTGTGTAGAGTGCGTGGACGCCTTGTGGCGTTGTGTGGGCTGCTGGTCGTTGACCCACGACCTTGCCCGCGGCAGGGCCCAGCCCTTTAGGTGGACAAGACGAAGCCTCTCTTTCTCCCTTGTCCACCGGGGGCAGGCCCTGTCCCGGGAGGTGTGGTCTCCGCCGCAGCCGACGCGGCGCAGTGTCCTGCTGGCGCATGCGTTTGTGTCGCGTGGTGCGGCACAGTATGCGGGACAGTGTTGTCCGTGCCTTGTGATCTATTGAGGTTTGCGGCTGGTGTTATGGTAATTGGTATGTCAGTGATGTCTGTGATGCTTGTCAGTATGACTGCGTCGTAGGAGTTATATGATTGAATGAGAAGTGCCCCTGATTGAATCTGGCGTGCGTGTCGTGTCAGACGGGTGATCTCCTCCTCCACGGTCCAGGGTTCAAGGGAGCCCATGGGCTCCCCGTCATCCCGGCGACAGAGGAGGAACTTATCCGTCGGTATGCTGAGCGTGGTGTCAGTGTTCGCGTTAGGTGATTGTAGTGGGTCGTGGGTTTGGCGTTGGGGTTAGGAGGGACAAGTGCACACGTATTGAAAATATCGGCAGAGTGTGTGGGGGGAGGCGGCACCGCCGGACCAACCTGGAGTCGAGGAGGCGAGTTGGTGGCAGGCTGGTCGGGCGATTTGCGGTCGAGTTCCATTGGGCGGCCAAAATGGCGTCGGCGCGTTTTCTCCGCTGGCCTCAGGCCTGCAGCCGCATTTATGGCCGTGTTGCAGTGCAGCGGCTGGCTGGCTTGTCGTTGGGCCGCCTGTGCTGCCTCCAGGCGTGGTCGGAGACTTCCGATTTGGCGTCGGTTCTGCCAGGCGCGTCCAGTTTACGGGCTCGTTCTGCGTTTTGCTTTTCGCGGCGGATGGTTTCTTGGTTTCTACGAGACGACTGCATGTAGGGGGTCGATGAACGCATGACATCATGCCGTGCTGCTATCTTCATTGTGTCAGGTGCAAAAGCGAGTTAATGAAAGGCATAAATCGCAGAATACTTTATTTCTTGTAGGAAGCGGAAGAGCCGTACCGACGGAACCGTTGATGACTCGTCCCCTAATATTTACTAAGGGAAGGAGGTACGTCCAAAATAGGGAAAAGGTACGTTAAAAAGGTAGGTAAAAGGTACGATTCAAAGGTACGGCCTTCGCTCATGGATAGGTCGACTGCAGGCAATCATTACATGTCGCACTGACAGTGCGGCGTGACACCTTGGACACAGCGGACTGTCACCGCCGGTCAGGAGGTATTACTGACTGGTCATCCACAGGTTTATCTACGACCGACGACGTGATTTTACTTCCGAATGTCTGGTGGTCTGGCAATGGAAACATTTGATCATGCTGGCCCCGCGACAAGAAGTACGATTATGCCTTCACTTTACCTCTATACATCATTTGCATTGACGGGCAGTCGAATCCTTATCGTAGTACAAACACACGCGTTTTTGGCACGGTACGCGTAGCGTGTCGCGGAAAACATGAACATTTTTAAAAGTTTCTTGTGGTTTCATTGTCCACGTGTTGAGCACTCTCTATATATTGAACATTATTGCGCATTACAGCACCGTACTAAACAGTGTACAATCAAACAACGATGATATATAACAACGAAATATACATCAGATGATGAGTACTTGTTTTACCAACTTACAATTTGTGGGGACTGTAGTGGCAGAAACCCACTCTGGTTCTGCCGACAGAGGTGGGCGAATACGTTATGATTTTGTTTCTCCGATGAAACACGCAATGCGCGTCTATTTTCCGCGTTCATGATAGCTCTTTTAGTGCTCATCGGATGAGCAGATGTGGGCGCAGTCATGGGTTTAAATATATATATATATATATATATATATATATATATATATATATATATATATATATATATATATGCTGTATGCGCCCGAAGGGTGTACTGTGATCAGGGTGTCTAAGAACGGTAGCTGACCTGTATGGAACGTGTTGTCAATGGAATGGTGAACTGGATGGATGTATTGTGAGCATTTAGGCAGTCGAAGAAGTGGTTAAGGTTGTCGATGCCATGAGTCCAAATCCCTAAGATGTCAACGCATGCGCTTTTATCTCCCTCTGAACGTGAACCGCCACGATGCTGGAGAGTATTGAGCTATGTACGGATGGGGAGTACGGATATGTGTAAGAAGTACGGATGGGGTGGGAGGAATGACACACGCGAGACAAACACGTCGGCTTTTATTTGCGTTGAGCGCATAGTCATCAGCAGCCCACAAAGATGCAATGCCTTTTCTTCAGCACAAAATGATATACATGTTCAACGCTTAACACGCGCACGTCCGGGGAGAGATATCTGCCCCCTGTAGTTTTTCATAATTTGCCGCCATAGTAATCGTGTTAGCAAGGCCAAACCCTGCATGGCTGCTCACTCGCCTTTTCCGCATATCCTTATACATTTTAACCCTGGGTCATCTCAGTTCAGGTCACCAGGTCAGGCGAAGTGACCCAACGTCCCTCGGAGTTCTAGGTGGCGTAACTTCTACAATAATTGGGCGTTTGATTTCTAACTTATAACACGTCGGGACCACATCAGGAACCATAACATATATCTCGTTTTTTTAGTAGCATTGACCTGAGGTCAGGTGGCGGCCATGGCTTCACCCATTATAGGGCCATGGTAAAATATACAAATATTTCCTGGTTACATATTTGCTCCCGGAATGACCTCACAACGGTTGGGGCGTGTAGTTGGAAGCTATGCTCAATGTTACGGCTGACATTTTTGCTCAGTGACCTCAACAACGTCATCTGAGGTTACCTGAGATCACTGGCACATTTCTGCGCATTGCATCATACTGCATTGAGCTAGAAGGCTCAAATTACCGCCATTGTGCTTGTATCGCCAAGACATGTCGATTCATGCATTCCATGCTCTCCCTAGGCTACTACTCCATGACCTTGACCTGAGGTTATAGTTTCGTTTGACCTGACCTTAAATCACACCACCTATTGTCGATAGCACATTTCAAGGACTATCGAATAGCGTTCGCCGTTTGTTTCATCTGTTACAGGTCCTGAGAATGTGCCAATATCTGAGTCCCACCCGATCTGGTCGAAATTGACCTATGATGACCCAGTGGCCTGAATATTGACCTGAGCAAAGAGATGACTGAAACACTTTCGATAGAGCCGGTCACCAGCTATCCAACGCCGTTTTCCGTTTGTCGCTGGCTAGCATAGTTCTAGATATCTTAGGGGCAGGCATCTGCCCCCCCCCCGGACATGCGAAGTTGGCTCGGATCGCCGGACGTGCGAGTGTTAATCGCTCACACAAAGCGATTCTCATGTTTGTTATAGTTACCCACCTACGGCGCCAAATGGAATATATAAGTGATATAACCTGATTCAATAGGGCCGGGTTCCGTTATTTCCATTTGTTTTGTTATCCAATACACATGCTGTTCAGAAGTACAATTGCGTAGCTACGCATAAGGAAACCCATAGGTGACCTATCGGTAACAAGTGACCTTGACATTCGTGATGATTTTCAAGGAAAACTGTAAGATCTACATGAAAATGGTATGAACGTTTTTTTCTTAGAAAAACGTTTTCAATCTGTATGTCAATCTGTATGGCTGTATGTCATTGTTCTACTTCGTGTAGCTTTCCAATGGAAAAGAGTTCACACGAAATTCGTCCTACCCGAAAAACGCAAAATCGCAAAAATCGTGAAGAGCACACGGCCATATCGGATCTTTATGACAATGCATTTTTTGGTTAGCGAAATCATGTCCATTTTATTTCCGCTGTGTGTTAATTTCGATGGGCTTGGGGTCACGGGAGGACACGAGGTCACGGGATCATAAGGTCACGAGGTCAAATACAGGAAAGACTGATATTTTTATTTCGGGAATGTTCATTGCTTCAGCCTTTTCTTCTGAAATATATATTTTGCCTCCACTTCCTCTTCTTATTCATGAGATATCCATCGTCAAGCCCTACGTTATTTCACCTAAAATACTGCCGGAGGTTATAACTCAAAAACCGTTGGCCAAATCTGGCTGAAATTTCCACAGCTGTGTTCAGAGCCAAAGACAAACTTGTGAGCAAATTTTTGTCTTAATATAAAAATATGGAGTGAAGTGCGTTGGCCGACCTGTCGTGGAACTCACCTCGGACTTACAATTAAATGAACGAATCTGAAGTTCAATAATCGCAAGAGAAGCAGGGAAGGAATTGCGATGTATGGAAATTATGCGATCTGGTGAAAACACAATGAATGAAAGCATTGGATTACTAACGAGATTGCTTACTGGATTGCTTACTGGATTACCTCATGGGCTTCGATCATCTGCGCTACTGGAGTGTATACCTTCAAGTCTCTGAGTTTTTCCATTATCGTGACAATTTCAAAGCATAGTTGTGTTTCTCATATGGTTGACCTTCGCTGCCATGTAAATGTACCACCGCTAAGCTGTTAACCTTTATTTGTACGTAACGTCTCAATATGTTCCAAAATGGTCAAATTGCATCGGTTTTACATATATGGATCAAGTGCATCTTCTTGCATCGCATGTTGTGCACAAATATATGTTTTGTTTGATCCGATAAGCCTATGTATATATTTTAGTACTCATTAAGTTATTTTACTCTCGCAAATAACGTCAGGGAACGGATTGCTATATTTAGCAAATACTCCATATCGTGTGGATCAGAACAAAAAACAATGTGCGGCTGTGTTTATTCGACCTTCCATCGGGGAAGCCAGGAGAAGTGCGCGCGAAGTGCATGCAGATAAAATCGCAGGCTCACCAGCACCAACAGTAGAACGTCCACACCGCCGACTATGCATTGGTGTAACGCATTATCCGTTTTTATCACATGAAGTCCACGAACCACTTATCACAACTTATCTCACACAGATGGCGCGCATGTTTCAAATTCGGACCCGAAAGACAGCGAACTATGCACGATGTGCTTCTGAGCTGCACAATTCCGTGTCCAGCGTTTAATCGAATTCCGAGAACGAATCGCATGGTCCATTCTATAGCATCCCATGGTGTTATGTAGCACAGTATAGCAGAATACGCTGGGTCAATATGGGGCTTGGATTTTGGGGTCAAAAAAGAAATTTGGTCGCAATCAGGGCGCTCACGTGTCATGGAACCAGCCTTGATCCAGTTTGAACCCCATGTGTCTGTGGCGACCTCTGGTCAGCAAAGAGAAATGGTCGTTCACAAAGGGGGTCTAGGTTGATATTTTCGTTCGGGAAGCCTGGAAAAATTGTGGGCGTTATTAGCTTGCTACTTTCCCACGGTTTCCCAGGGTCGCATTCCTTACTACTAATTGGTGGTGTCCTATCAGGAAAAAGAAAATAAAAGGGACACAAATTGTATTGGTTTTGCTCACATTCCGTGACGCATCTTGTTTGCTTCCTGAAGCACTCTTGGCTAGGTGTCGTGCTTTATGGAATGCCCACAAAGGGAAGCCCCACATTAAAAGACAAGATGCAGGTGCATACACTCAAATTGGATAGGCTTCTGCATCTGATATGGGGACGACAATTAAATAGGCTGTTCCACATGGTATGTACCTTTGTGTGCTGAATTAGCATACATGGTTCATTGTTACCCTCTAGGACTCTAAATAGCGAGTTTTGGACCAAAAATTCATAAACCACATATTGGCCGTGAGTGACTTCACTTCATCGACACAGGAGCTCGTTGATGTCATTGGGATTTGCCACCCTTCAATGTACTTCAATGTACTTCAAATTAAGTGAAAAAAAACTCGGTGATGCATACTTCATCAGGGTGTCATGCATAGTTTAGAACATATTCGGCTCCAAATTTGCAAAGTGCGAAGTCTGCCAAAATCCGCCGGATCGGGGTCCCGAAGAATCGTCACCCGTTAGTAACCTGACCCGAAATAACGACAGGCTACACCAGGCCTTCTACAACGAATGCCCGCAGGTGCCCGCAGGTGCCCGCAGGTGCTCGCAAGTGCTCGCAGGTGCTCGTACGATTTGGTCCCGTTCGTCCCCTCTGGTCAGATGCCCCTTACGGCATCCTGGGGAGGTTGCAACCCCTCTCCTCATATGCCTCTTACGACATCCTGGGGAGGTTGCAACCCCTCTCCTCATATGCCCCTTACGACATCCTGGGGAGGTTGCAACCCCTCTCCTCAGACGCCCCTTACGACATCCTGGGAAGGTTGCAACCCCTCTCCTTAGATACCCCTTACGACATCCTGGGGAGGTTGCAACTCCTCTCCTCAGATGCCCCTTACGACATCCTGGGGAGGTTGCAACCCCTCTAGCCACCCAAAACGGCAACATGCCGAAGTTTTGCGCCGGCTAGCAATCTCTCTTCAACGAAATTTCGCCACATTTGCGAAATCAAGGCGCTATTACACCGAGAGCGTTTCTAAGTGGAGAAAGCGACTTCATCCAGCGTTGTATGCCAAGCGTTTTATCAGCTGGCGAGTATTGTCGATTTCCACCTTCTGGGTGACCTCAGATATAACGTCACAAGTATCATTGTGTCAAACTTGCTACAGTTTCATTTTCTCCCACTACATATGTAGCTGTGGTAACGGATGAATATGACCTAATGACCTATTGAATGTGTTCACTAGTTCTCCATTGCATTAATAGTGCCTGAAGACACTATTTTGTAGTGTCAGGGGCAAAACAGACGTCCGATTCATTCATAGTGTGCACATTAACCATATTCACTAAGATATTTCTAATTTCACAAAGATCAGATGACGTCAAGCTAGGCCATTAATCTAGGATGACCTTGGATATGTGAGTAGCAGTTATGTGAGTTGCATACCACCCTGTCACATCCATCATTGGTAGCTTGGGGGTGGTAGGATATGTTCGTTGTCGACAACTCGCCATTTTGGGGGGGTAAACGTTCAGTGGTGTTCCCGCTTTTTTCGTCCTAGATCAGTGGCCTGACACGATATCATAAATTGACGAAACCTTGACCTCAAAATCAATTTCCGATGTACCACTCCTGCCGCCACTCACGGGCGGTGACTGGCACAAATGGGTGTGCTGGAATCCGTCCTTTTCGTATGGGAGAGACAATCGCTCAGACCACCTCCTCTCTCTTCCCCTCCGCTTCGTCTGCTCGTCCTTCGACACAATGCTGACACCGTCATCTTTTTTGCTACACGTCCAGTCAATTATCAACCAAGTAGCGTATTTCAAAATGCAGCAAGGCGTCTGAAGTGAAAACTAATCACACCGTTCCCACATAGGAAGTGTGTCAGGTAGGTTCAACGAGCGCCGAGTGAGCGTACAACAGGAGCATCGATCTCGAGGCGAACTCCAGCCTTGACCAGAAGGGTGCTTATCTCACCACAGGACGATGCACTGGCCTTCGTCGCGTCATCGACGTCCATGTTCTAGGCAACTTGGCGCCTTCGGCAATGGGCTCACCATCGGAGCAGGACATGACTATCATCGCTGAGGGGAACCAGTTAGCCACCAAATCGGTTAAGCTTATCCACCAAACTAAAATCTGCAAAATGATAAGGATGGCCCAACATGGCCAAAATGCCCATCCTGGTTCTTGGTTGAAATTGACATTTGATGGCATTTGATTTGCATGGTTTAAAGTGACATTTGGTGCAGCTGGACAGCGCAAAAATAGCATACAGTATGTCATGTTCGACACACTTGTCAGATCATTGCCTGCTCCAGGCAAATTTCTTTTTCAGATTGGGAAAACGCCGGTCAGATTTATCATCCACGAAAACGGAGTTATTTTCCAATGACAACTCTAAGTCCTTGGCCTGAATGACAGCAAAGTATGTTGGCAAACACATCCTATGAATTGCCTGAAAGATGCGAGATCAGGCCAGGCAATTCCAATGCAGAGGAGCGTTCGGCCGGTGGGCCGGGCACCATTTCCCTGGGGGATGGCCACCAATGGAGACAAATCAGTGGGATGGACCCAGGCCTCACCAAGAGGCTCGGCCTTTCCAGCGAGGTAGCATTGGCTGAAGGGAGAGGAAGCGAAGAGGCCGCAGCGGGAGGAGCGCCGCTATGCCGGTCATGCCTTCGGTGACGCCCTTGGGACACCAGGGTATGTGTTAAGACATTTGGTCGGGGGGACGAGCATGGTAGAAGTTGCCGAAATGAAGAAATTGGTCGGGCTTTGTGAACTGAACACTGAAAGTATTACATTTATCGATGGCTCGAAGAATCCTAGGTGTCAGCCGAGATGTCCACATGGGCTCTGCTTAATCCGTCGCTGGGTCACGGCTACCAGGCTCGTAACTTCAACTTGAAATATCGCAAACAAGATCACTTTTAGTGAATCTTATTGAAGTTTTTTTTTCACTTTCAGTGAATTATCGAGTAGCGTTGCCGATCAAAGCATGCTGTACACCCGGACAATAATTTCCTATAAATGATTGGAAGTATTGAAGAAGCGACCAGAACAGTTATGAGCATTTGCTATAGCCAGCCGTACGTACACAACCTAGCTGTCTGAATACAGCACTGGACTTCGAAGTTGTTTTCTCTTAAGAAGCGTGGTATCTTGGGAGAGTAAGCAGCTTTTCTAGCTGACTACGGGGGCGCTACGTCCCCCTTTCTCGCACAAGGGGCGTCGCGCCCTTGCACGACCCGCACGCGCCCTCGCGCACTGCACAGATGTTCCGCCGACCATGATGCAAGTATTATTGCTCCTCCTATCAGCATGCATTTCGGCGTTTCGGCGGAGGAATAATTACCAGGGTTGCGACACATAACCTAGCTCTGTTTCCGCCTTCAGAGCCAAGCTTTCGGGTCGTGAATGTCACACAGCAAGCTTGTCTCTGATTAGCAGCAAATAGTTCGGATTGGACTCCCCGTGGCAACGCAACCCAGAACTTTTACGCGATAGATGTACAATCATTCAACATTTCTCGAGTAGGCATGTGCATTCAATCTCGATAGTAAAATGTCCGACACTACGCTCCTGCCATTCATTCTCGTCGAATTCGAAACCGCCGAAATGCCAAGTCGATGACTCCATGGAGACGATCCACGCCAAGAAGTGCATTGAAGCATTTCGCGAAGCGGTCAAACTGAAACCGTTGGATTCATTATTCAAATTGAATGCATTATTCAAAATGTTCCGCTTTGTCGTTGTCAGCATCGACGGGCCCAGTGAACCTGATCCTCCAAGGCTGTAGCTGGCAACGTCTGTCGGCAGTTTGTCCTGATGCTGCAGGACTGCAGACTGCAGTGACTGTTGGCGGTGTGTCTTGATGCTACAGGACTGCAGACTGCAGCGACTGTTGGCGGTTTGCGCGCACTACGGGTGTGCGTCACCGGCCAGGTCAGTTGGAACGGCCTTCGTGTGATGAGCCGATCTGGATGCTGCGCATGCTGCCTTTTACACGAGGGCCACTCATTTCCTGGCCGCTGCCAGTGTTTGCTGAACAATGAAAAAAGTGGGTATCCGTTGCTAAATTTTATCTCTAATCCTTTCTCCGCACGTTAGGCGTGGGCCTGCCTATGATAATGCATAATAAAATTGCGGTGACCTGAACCGGCGCTGACGAAGACATTTTGAAGTTCTTCCGCTCGAGCTCATGCCCGTGGAATTGGAGACAAATAAATGCAAGTTATGCCCGCGGTAGGATTCAAACACATTCATCGTGGGGAAAAAAGTGAGCATATATTGGTTTTGAAAAATATATGTGTTCGATTTATGTTCCTAAAATCCATGGTAACAAAAGTGCATTTGTCTCGACAGCAATATTTGTTTTACTGATGACAGAACTGCTATAAGCGCACCTACCGGAAGCTGTTCAAACTTACATTACATTGCTATATGTCTATGAGCAAGAGCTTCAGCAATTAAAGTCATATTATTATACCCATAACAGCGTGGCACGCGCGGCGCCGTGCGCACCGTATGTGGTTACCTTGACGATAGTTAATTTTTTCGAGATGTGCCCGAAATCCAAGCAATTTCTGGAACGTGGAGGGCCTAAGTAGGTGGAGGGCCTAAGTATTATTCAGATGGTTGGCCACGAAAACAGCGTGATTGATATAAAATTATTTGAAAGCAATGAGCAATCTCAGTGACATTGCCCGTGATATGAAATTTATTCGTGAATTAAATGCCCCCGCTCCCCAGCCGACTGCCACCTGCGGGGTGGGGGGGGGGGCGCCAGAGGTGGTGGCTTCGACTAGCTGGAGCATGTCTGTCCGCAGTTCCGTTTGTCGGTGGCCTCGGTGACCCGGTGACCCGGTGACGTCGTCCGTGGTACTCATGTCAACTGACGGTGCCGACGCCGCCAGATGCCACTCGACCAAACCGTGCAGACCCGCGTCCGACTCGACTTTGACGCTGCCGTGGCGTGATTGCTCTTCGGCGTGGCCTGTGCAGCTGCAGTCTATTGCTGGCGAGTTGCTGTCAGCGTCAGCGTCAGCTGATGACGTGGCCTGTGCAGTTGGAGTCTATTACCGGCGAGTTGCTGTCAGCCGTCAGCCTTCAGCCGTCAGCCGTCAACTGATGACGTGGACTAGCGCCCGTCGGAGCCGGAAGTCTCTTGTTGTCGGCCGGGTGCCGCGCGCTCCCAACAGTAGTCGGTGACCTCTGTTCGCCACTTGTTGTCGGCCGGGTGCCGCGCACTCCCAACAGTAGTCGGTGACCTCTGTTCGCCACTTGTTGTCGGCCGGGTGCCGCGCGCTCCCAACAGTAGTCGGTGACCTCTGTTCGCCACTTGTTGTCGGCCGGGTGCCGCGCACTCCCAACAGTAGAAATCGGTGACCTCTGTTCGCCACTTGTTGTCGGCCGGGTGCCCGCGCCTCCCAACAGTAGTCAGTGACCTCTGAAGCCACTTGTTGTCGGCCTGGTGCCGCGCGCTCCCGACGGTAGTCAGTGACCTCTGAAGCCGCTTGTTGTCGGCCGGGTGTCGCGCGCTCCCGACGGTAGTCGGTGACCTTTGTTTGCCTCAGGCAAGCATGAATCACCTCGGCAGGCAGCGATCGCTTTTTTATTCTGGCTGAATATTGATAATCTCGATAGAAAGTGACCTTGGACAAGGTATGGCCATTAGGGGGAAGTTATTTTATGCTTTTTTTTTGTAAAAAACGCTGGGGGATAAAGTCTTAAAACTTGCGTTTGGTTCTAAAAAGACGATCTGCAAAGTTTTAGAGCAATCTGAGGCCGGGAAGCCGCCGCGCCTCAGGGCTTTCTGAGACCGAAATGACGTTTTCTAACGAACTAGCGGGATAAATCACCATTTCAAGAATACGAATAAATAGATAGAAAATAAAGAGTTGTTTCATTGCATTCTACAGTCTTTCATTGACCGCTATGCCAATTTTAACTTCTCTGACTTGAAAATTGTGCCCGTCATTACGCAGAGTCTCGTAAGGTGCACCGACCGCAGCGACATCACTGCCCTCTAACGGTGGAAGTGTAAACTGTGGGTATTGGCCGTTTTTTCCGTTTTAGTTCCTCTCTGTGACAACTGAAGGCAGGGAGGGGGCGGATCTAAGTCAGGGTATATTCGGATGGTTGTTATGCCTACAAATAGGCACACGAACAGAACGAACTAAGCGCAGTTAATTCTAAGACCTACTCATCTAAATAAGATCCTGGACCACCATACGACTACGAATTGCACACGGCTGTCTCTGTCTCTCTGTCTCTCTGTCTCTCTGTCTCTCTGTCTCTCGGCTAGTGGCTAGCGCAGACGGCTAGTGGCCCTGCCTAGTCCCCAGAAGATAACTAGAAGCTCACGTCGAGCGAGATGTGATGCACTGCCTGACCCTTCCGGCTACAGTTGCGCAGTGCCATCGTTTCTTCCCCGCAGCCAAGCAATCTGGTCCAGTTCTGTTGTCTTGCGTTCTTCGCTCCGGGCCGCAACTATCCCGAGAACGCACACATATCGGTACTTCGGGTCAAATATTTGGAATCAAGCCCTTGGTGTACGCGACGTTTCCCACCTCTGCACACTCGTATTTTGTGTCGTACTCCTGCTCTTGTCCCAACGGGTGATGAGGTGAATCCCAACGGGTGATGAGGTGAATCTCAACGAACGATGAGGTGAATATCAATGGATGATAAGGTGAATCCCAAAGGATGATGAAGTGAATCCCAATGGGTGATGATGTGACTTACGATTGATTCACCTCTCTGGTAATCTTTTCCTCTCTGCATCGAATAATCCTTCACCAGCAATTGAGCGAATGAAAACTCGCCTATTGAACAACCCATCCATGTGCTGCGGGCACCTCACTCCTGCCCCCGGACTCCTCCCCCATTTTCCTCTCCCCCCTTCCCATAAGGACTTCCACTAGTCTCTTCCACGTCGTCCCGTAGCGGATGGAGCGGAGTCTCCGTCGCACCTGAGGCTGTATGACCAACGCAGTCGATGCGCCCGTAAGCCCAAATAACCAACCAACCAACCGCAACTGACACGCCTCCGGCAGATCGAGTGGTACCTGGGCGACGGCCAGCTGGTCGACAACACCTCCACCGAGTCGGTGCTCATGGCCGACGGCAAGCGCAGCGTGGTGCGCTCCACCCTGCTGCTGACGGCGGCCGCCTCGCTGCACGACACGCGCGTCACGTCAGAGGCCGGAGCCGGAGCCGGAGCCGGAGCCGGAGCCGGAGCCGGAGCCGGAGCCGGCTGCACTCTGCACTCTGCACTCTGCACTCTGCACTCTGCAATGCAAAAAAACGCAATTTTATTTGTTATATATCAAGCCAAAATATGGTTCTTCAATTCTTTCGATAAAACTGACAAAAATATCTCTGGCATTGAGGTCGCCGGAGGTCACGTGACTTGTCTTCATGGGGAAACACTTTTACTGCTCATCGCATGTTAAAAGTATTGTCAGAATTGAATTCCTTGTGTCTTTGCAAGCTAAAAATGTCTGGATGTTTATATGTTGAGTGATGATCAACCTTGTTATCTGCGACCGAACATAACCTTGCAGCGTGGTCTTCCAGAAATTTCAGAGGCTATAACTCCTGAACCGTTGACTTGATCGAAGTAAAATGTTCACAGGTGGGTTCATGGCATATGACATTGTACACCAATTTGTCTCAAAATCTGACGAGGACGCATTGACTGCAGTCATGCAGCACCTGGACAATCACCCCTTTGCCTAGTCGATTTGTCGTGGAACGAGCCATGTGTAGAACACGCTTTGACGTATTATTATATCGCAAAATAAACACGTGGCATTTACATACACTTGATGTCTATGTCATACTGAACATTTCCGAAGATGATCATTATGCTCCTATAAAATTCATATTTCATAGTTATTAATAAAGAATATGGACGGCGGAGAATAAGCAGTATTGATATTATCACCATATGTGAAAAATATAATGGAATAGCGATCACGATAAGCGAGATTAGTGCAACTAACGTTCTTATCCGTGCAATTTTGTTGACTGTCTTCCCGAAGAAAATAATATTTTCATCCACTGCTTTACCACCAGATGTTGGCGGTATGATATTATCACCGTTTGCCCACCTCTGCTCAGTGTCAACATTACTTACTTAGTTCTGACGTCAGTCTTTGACATTCTGTGGTGTCAATCCAGTCTTGTCAGCTGCATGATTTGTGGCCCAGCTACAAGCTGATTCCGCCCATGCATGATAATTCTGCAGTTTGTAGCGCCACCTATATCCACACCTGGCGCCATCTATCTGAACAATCTGAATATATCAGCCCTCATATGCTCTGTTTCGATGGATCAAGGAGAGTGACACGACATCATGATGCTGGATTATGAGGTAGGGTAGCATAGTAGAACTGATGTAGGAAGAAGTAGAAACACAAGGATCTATCAGCGCTAACCGTCGTCCTTGTGTGGAATTTGTCACCATCATCGCCAGCGGAGTGGTTCGAGCTAGATCCCTTAGCGTTTCCAAATGAAACAAGCTAAAGGACAAATAAAAACCGGTGGATTTGGGATGGAACTAGAGCTCCCGATTGACACCCCGTTTTTGCACATGGGGGTAATGGGTTAGCATCGAGGTCAGGTTGAAAGTCGCATTCCCGCAAAACTAGAGGCTTTCGGTGCTTCACGTGTAATCGTCGGTGATTTGCGTGTGATGGCATATTTGAAGCTTATTTAAATGCATAGCTCACGTGTCAGAGGCCGACCCCACCTTTAGAATCGAGATAGAACGTTAGTTACAACGGTTGCTTCCGCCCACCCCAGGATTATAATGGATAGTTAATTTTTATGCATAATTTTAACAATACTACATAGTCAAGCTAAAGCGGTCATCATTGGTAAATTTAGTTCAATGACCTTGAATGCACTTGCCATGGTAGAGAACATCCAAATATAATGCAGTTATCTATTAGTCTGAGCCACAAAAATGCAAGCGCTTTAACACGCGCCCTGGAGGGGGGAGGGGCGAAATCCGCCCGCCCCTCCGGTTTTTCGTAGATAACTCAAGATTTTACCGGCCGATATACGCCATTGTTTGTGTACCTGCTTAGAAATGACCTTAAAGTGTTGTTGCTTAAAGTAAGAAAAACGAAAATTGGCATACTTTTTTTGGAGTTAGAGGTTAAATTAAAAAACAAATTATCAGCGCCACACCACAAATATCGGCGCTGATGCGCTTCCCGTATATTTGCAAAAGGGAAGTGTTCTTGACAACATTAGCGAATTGTTTGATGCATATTGTTATGATATATAGCTTAAAAGTCATCCTAAGTCGCCGAGGTCAGGTCAGGTCAAGTTCATGACAGGCTAATGGAACCAAACGTGCTCAAATGGAATGTTGTCATAAATGGAAATGGCTGTCATGCGATTGATGTCACTTTGCATGTTACTTCCTACACATCCGGAAATCTACTGTTTGTCATTGGGTGCTTAAGCGTTTCCATATTTTATTCATGGATTTCACTCCTTTCTTTGCGAAACCGATTGTGCTGAGGCGCCCAACAGAGCAGTCGGGTGGGTAGCCCGGTTCCGGTAACTGGAGCAGGTAATAATACCTGATACAGTGCTCCTATATAGGTGTCCTGAGGTGAAATGGCGGATCTGACATCTGTATTGCATCATTGGTAATGTCCGAAACATCATTAATGCCAATTTTGGAGCATTTAACCGTAATCACGGCGATCCTTAACAATGAGAAGCCAAGCCGCCCAAAACCAGACATTTTGGATATTTTGATCTCATTTTACCTCAAAGACATTGAACTAAAGGTCATAAACTTTGCACACGATCGAGTTCACTACCGTACACATCCACCCCGTAATTTCGTTGCTCTAGCTTTAATAGGAGCCGAGATCTTACGGCGGGGGCAGAAGCCGCCCCCTCCAGTGCGCTTAGTTTTCAGAGGCCCTTCAGGGCGCGTGTCTTAAGCTACAATGCCATATTAAGAGGTAATGATTTTCGATTTCGTTCAAAAGTGGTCGGAGATATGGAAAAATGGTCCGTTATGACAT
This sequence comes from Imbricaverruca yamaguchii, assembly GCA_034440575.1. NCBI lineage: Eukaryota > Metazoa > Arthropoda > Thecostraca > Neoverrucidae > Imbricaverruca > Imbricaverruca yamaguchii. The sequence goes on along the minus strand of JAOTOL010000803.1, from coordinate 97,023 downwards.
AGTTCCGTAACCTGACATAACCTCACAAAAGCACCAAAAGCCCTGAAAATACGCCCCAGGTGGAACTGAAGTTTCACTGGACTCCGTTGAATAGTTCAGAAAACTATCCATGAAGGACCTCAGGCAGATTGCATCACACCGCAGCACACGTACCCGTACTCCCTGGTACCTCTGCCCGACGGCACACCGCCCGCTGCACACCGTGGCACACGTATCCTCGCTACCTCGTACGTTTGGCCAGCGGACCACCGTGATGCGCGTATCGGGATCACTCGCTGAAGGAGGGGCATGTCGGTCTCCGCCACTACCTCGGCGAATCATATGGCGTCCGCTCTGGTCCGGGGACGCCAAAAAAGAGGAGGGAAAGTCCGCTCCGGCTTGATTGCGGCCTACCCACATACTCGACTTGTGGACGGATCTGTCGTGAGCTGGGCCTTCTGCTAGCTGCCGCCATGTGTAGTCTCCCCCGCCAAGCTGGAGGTGCTGGAAGTCCAGCTGGACAGCTGGAGCTGCGGCTTCCGCCACGGCGCTGGTGCTGCCGGCCCGCGCGGTCGTCGGCCTCTTGACTCAGCTGGCCGAGCTGCTCAGCCGCCAGCAGAGCACCCAGCAGGAGCTGTTGTCAGTGGTGAGCACACAGGTCCAGGTCAGCAGCTGTGCACCGCCAGGACGCGCGTTCAGCCGGCGCCTGCTGGGTCTCGACTACACCGCGTCTCGGCTTCTGCACCGGGTCTCGACTGCACCGCGTCTCGACTGCACCGCGTCTCGACTGCACCGCGTCTCGACTGCACCGCGTCTCGACTGCACCGCGTCTCGACTGCACCGCGTCTCGACTGCACCGCGTCTCGACTGCACCGCGTCTCGACTGCACCGCGTCTCGACTGCACCGCGTCTCGACTGCACCGCGTCTCGACTGCACCGCGTCTCGACTGCACCGCGTCTCGACTGCACCGCGTCCGACTGCACCGCGTCTCGACTGCACCGCGTCCGACTGCACCGCGTCTAGACTGCACCCAGGCCGTGCACGCCAGGCTGTACTGACGACGAGTCTTTCCGCCGTGCTGGAGCAGCACGTTCTCGCTCGCCGCTGCCGCCGTCCAGCATCGGCCAGACGTGGTCCTGCACAGTGCGCGTGTCGCACCTAGGAGCGCGGGCAATTTTAATGCTCCCTTCCCAAAGTTTGTCTCGACTCGTGCGATATGTAGCTTTCCAAGTTGTCTTGTGCAGCGAGATGCGACGCCGCGGTTATATGTGATCTTTCTGTACGGCGCAGTAGCGTGGCCAGGAGGCGAAGGGGCAGCCGTACCCCCTACTGGGTCAGAAGGGTCCGAGCTTTTGAAAAGGTGACTTCGGCCTGAAGGATGATGAGTTTGCTGAAGAGAGCCCTTGATACGATGGAGAGCTCCTGGATGCCTGAGAGGATCCTGGGCCGTCGGGGTGGCCCCTATCCGATGCGAAGGGACCTTGCGACCAAAACCGCACAAAGACCACTGGCGTGATGGACCGGACCCAAACTGCTGAAGGAAGACCCGCATGCTTGACAAAGGAGGCAAGGAGGCCCTGGGTGGCTAAGGAGGATCCCTGAGCCGACGGGAGGAACTCTAGTCCAGGGAGAACCCCGGACCGCCGGAGATGGCCCAGAATCGGCATGGAGGCCCCCTAGACCGACGGAACGGTCGGAGTCGCACAAGGATTCCCGACTTGATTGAGAAGGCCCAACCTGTTAAAAGAGAGCTTGATATGATCCCTGAGGCAAGAACAGGAACCCTAAGAGCTGAAGAGTTCATAATGTCCACACAGTTCCGGCGAAAATATGCTACGTGAAATCATTTTCAACCTTATCGTACTGGCGCGGCAAACCGGTAAATTTAGGAACCTCTAGTTCAACTCTTGTCAACAGATGGCAGGTCGATGAGTTCGTGCAAAATGTGGGAGGCCGAGGAATTCATACCAGACACGTGTCCTGTGATCCAAGTTGGATATTCTTGTGCCTTTGGTTTTGAGCCTGATGTGTTCAGTCATTATCGATGGATCATAGATCGACCGACTATTGTGAATAACTTCTTAAATAAAATTTACCCGAGTGTAGCTAGTGTACCCATTGGTAGCTTTCCGATTCTCCTTCATATTGGTGGGACGCTCAAGAGGTCGACCCGCTAACTTTTTGTTTCGAAACCGAATGGCATGAAATCTGGTGGGCATCATTGACGACTGGGGGCCTGTTTACGTTGAAAGAGTCAAGATAATATCTCTTCAAGTTACGAAATGGTTATTACGAACATCTACGGGAATCCACAAGTTTTTGCGGGCAATTACGCATGTGTCGGGACCATTGCCAAAGTGTGTTGCACCTCTGAAAGTTTGAGGTTCTTCATGCACGTCCACGGGCCCTAAAGAACGTCTACACCAATGCAACTAGATGTTAGCAAAAAGTGAGTGAACAAATACAGTAAAATGCATAATTAGCGAAATTCTTCGTAGACATCCCCACTCCTATAGCTAGGATATCTAGTTTTTCCAAGACGCATCTATCAATATCTCTCTGCAGTGGGTCAAAATAGTTACCACGATCACAACTGCAGAATAACAAACAAATGGGTAAGCACGTCATGCGCGATTACTGCACAAATCTTCGTGCGCCTTTGGAACGGTGAAAACTAATCTTCCGATGCAGTAATATTGGTGAGCAATATTTTAAAGCGGTGCCTCTTCTGACGTCACAAGCACGCAAAATTGACAAAAGTTGGAATACGGCTATAAATCGGTGAAATGTATGAAGCCTCTGGAGAACTAATATCACGCTGGTTGGAAATTAAGGCCGGGTTAGCGGTCAGGCAGTTCGAACAGAAAGGCGAAGGGATAAAATGATAAATCCTTATGTTAGGTAGATTCGGCTAGATTAGAAACGGTAACGGATCATTTACCGGAAGGGATCCTTTGGCGGTGCTTTTAGGTCTTCCACCAAATGCTGTCACTCTCCCAGATATAAATTATATGTTGAGGTCATCTTATGGTAGCGGGTGACTAGCATAGGACCTAGTCTCCAACTAACACTTGAAGTGATATTTAGCGCCGAAAATTCATCATATGTCACCTGACTAAGCTCACTCTGAGATCGACCATTTCATATGTTGCACATTAGCAATGTCTTGCAACGATCTCATCGTTAAGCTAGTTGTATGGATACCGGAAAAGAATCGGCGCGTTTGACTGGTGCCGGCACCGGTATCGAATTTCGGCCCATTTCGGCCAACATTCCCTGGTAGCGGAAAGGTATCAACATTGTCAGCCCGGCCGCCACTCCAGTACCGCGGGCACTATTTCGGTACTGGCTGCCGCAACCGTGGTACAACAATTGTACATTTCTTTTGTGAATGTGGCTGGCGTTAAGATACGCCAGGTATACAATAGTATCATATGTTCATAATATTATAAGATTATTATCATATTCGAGGGATATTATAAACGACGCCATAGCCGCGGGTGTATACCTACACATAGGTGTAGGAGCATTGGTTAAGGCATAGGCAAGGGGTGTGGGCGCCATGGCACCCCCTATTTTTCGTGAAATTTTAACATTAACCCCATGGCGATGCATCTAAGAATCGAACCCAAAAGGCCGACGTGTAAACAGTGAACCAGGGTTTCTGTGAGCTTGGAGAATTCCCCTGTCATTGACAGAACTCACGTGCCGGACCCCCACCCTCCACGCAACGGTGTCGCAAAGATAATCAAACAGAAGCAAAATTTAACAATAATCAGAATTAATATGCTAATTAACGACGCTTTCAAATGCAATGTTTATTTAGCGTAGGCATCTCTCACGCCGTGCCCGCGAGGGGAGAGGTCCAGCAGTTGGTAGCTGGATTCGAGCCCACACAATGTGGAACACGGCCGTTAAAAACAACAGTTGATGCATATACGCAAACGTATAGACAACATTCAGTGCGAAATACAGGCTTGTTGGCAGCTGGCCAGGTTTTCCCCATGTGATTATATAACCCATGAACCCGTTACCAGTGAGAAGAAACACGATTACCAATAACACGATCAAAATTAAACATCAGTGGAAGTGTCGCGCGAATCTTGAGCGCATGGCACGCACTACTCTTTTGTACTGAATACTGCATCCAAGCTTGGTCTCCTAGCTATGAACAAGATTGCTGGCTGTTAGAGAGAGAGAGTACAAAAGAGGGCTACAAAAATGGTTAATGGCATAAGCAACCTGGCATATGAAGAAAGATTGAAGAAATTGAATATGTTTTCACTTGGATATAGAAGGCTGAGAGGCGATCTCATCGAGGTCTTTAAATGTGTCCATGGTCTGGACAGGGGATATCTTGGGGAAATGTTTGAATTGAACAGAAATGATGCAATTAGAGGGCATAAATTCAAAATTAACGTTAACCACAGCAGAACAAGGTTAAGGCAGACTTTCTTCACCAACAGGGTAGTAGAACACTGGAACCAGCTGCCAGAAAACATTGTCAGTAGCAGCACATTGAACATCTTTAAAAACAGCACAGACAATCATTATAAGAATAGAGGGCTTGCTTTTCAGTATTACAGGGAGGGCTGATTGGCAGATTTGGTGGGCAACTGGTTCAGTGTACAGAGTGCAACCAAGAAGGGCCCTTGTGGCTCATAGTTGCACCAATCTTTTATGTCTTTATGTCTTTATGTCTTTATGTCTTACTCTTTTGGCTTTTGGCCTCTGTAGGTGAAAGAGTTCGTCGTAACAAAAAGGTTGTCGTGGTGCATGCACCAATATGGCTGCGAATGTTGTGTAAAATTTTCAAACGAATACGAGGATATTGGTGAATGCGATTCTGAATACGTTGCTGAAGAGGACGCTAGTGCTACATGATGAAGTGTGTCACCGATAGAGGTCAGGTCACGTAGTGTGCTGTTTCTTGTGTCGATTGAGCATATATCAGCGCTAAAATAGTCTACATTTAGTGTTTTGTTTGGCCAGGTTGCGGTACCCCTGTAGACCAATTTAAACTTCTTAATTTCATCAAACCTGACCTGAAGTCAAACATTGGCCTCGAAGGCCACATGCTCGAATATGCTGCTTCCTTGCTCGGTGGGAGATTATTCGACGCTAATAGCAATCAGATTAGTCTATTCAGGAAGACGCTATTCAGTACCTCGTAATTTTCCCATAGGGCTAGTGCTTATCTTGACCCGAGGTAAAACGTTGACTTTGAAATTGACATGCTTGGATGTACTGCATTCTTACCAGATGGGAGATATTGTCGGCGCTATTGTTCATCCGATGCATGTAATTGTGAGGATATGTGTTATTTCGTGGTGCAACGTAAAATACTGCAGACATTATCAGTGACCAAAGAATTTGGCATCATTTCAACCTTTGGATTTTTTTTGGCGAACGGTGATGAATCGGTGACCATTACGGGCCATTTTGTTCGATGTGCTTTATTAACGTGCTATGCATATTACTACCTGCAAAAGTCAGGTATGTCCAATGTATCATAATGACTTTCTTCGGTACCCCACAAATAGATATAGCACATGAGTAAAACCAAATTTGGTGACATGAGGTCAAACTGTAGCATTGATGATCACGTGATTCGATATGCTGCATCTTTGATAGACAGCGGAAGGATCTTCAACGTCATCTTTGATAGGCCTTGAAATCAGGCGGCTAAATTAAATACTTGGAATTTTATGCGGTACCCCGTTCCTGACCCGAATGACCTTCCTTGACATCCGAAGATTAAACTAGTTATCCTTTCGAATAACTGTTGTTTACCTTACTTTGGCAAGCGACAAAGATCATATCCTGAAAATACGAGCGAAATCGAAGAGAATGCGAATAGGATGCTGAATGCGAATGCGAATGTGTTGCTGATATCATGGACATGCCGCGGACGGTCTGTCGGCGACGACGGTACCGTCGTCGCCGCCGGCGGCTAAAATTAGCCGGCGCGCTTCTGCTTGCAAGGCGCAGGATCGTCGGCGCGCTCGGCACCGCTTGCGCGCCACCGGCCAGTGGCGCCCCGTCGGCCGCCCGGGGCGGTCTGTGGGGGGTGTCGCGCGGTCGGCGTCGCGTCGCGCTTCGGACCGCGTCGGACGTGGGGGCGGCTCGGCCGAGGACGGTCGCAGACGCTGCTGAATCTGCACACAGAGGTGCCGGCTGGTGAGCGTCACCGGAACAGTGTCAGTGTGCAGCCGGCTGGCGGACGGGGCGTCCGCGGAAGGCGGGCATAGCCGGGTAGGTCGCAGACAGCCGCTGGCGGCACGTACGAGTGTGGTCACAATCGGCGCCACTGCGCTGACGGCACCGGCACGCGCTGCCCGTGGCTATCGTGTAATGGTGCGCTTCTGGCTCTGTTTCGCCGTTGAAGTAGTGGTTGTTGGGCGTTTCATGGCCGCCACTCAGAGTGGTGTGGCTATGAATTATGGAAAAGTATTCCCTAGAGCCATGGTCCCGTTGCCACATTCCTGTGTGCACGCGCGCCTCTATATCAGGGCGAATCTGTGCATTTTAATGGGGGCGATTTGCAGGGAGGGACGTCATTTGTACTGAGGGTCACTACTGATTTCGATACTGATTAAAATTTATCCTAAAAAAATTCTGAAAAAGACATTTCGAACTGACACTAAGAGACCACAATCACGAAGCCACGGTGGAAATCAACCTGGTTTAGCTATTTTTACTTCAGCAATACTCCGTTTTTTTAGCCCCGAGAGCACCTGAAATAAATGCACCTTTGGGACGTTTCATATATCTCAGTTACCTGACCTGATAATAGCTCAAACTCTGGCGCACTTTTAGAGGGCATGATTTGCGACCATTTTTTTGCCATTGCCATACCATATTGCCAAACCACCATTGCAATATTCCGAATTTCCAAAATCTTGATTAGTGAATATGTTACGCGGAAGAATGAAAGTGACCTTTATTTTGACCATTCATGTTCCCTAGGGACATGACGTGTGGTAATCTTTTCTGTTTCATGTTTTTGACATTTGTTTGTTGTTAATCATTTGTCTATGCACCCATTTTTTACGCTTGGCTCTCTCTCTTGTAAGGTTTGCCTCCGAAAATGTTTTAATGTAGATATACATATTAACACGCTCATTGGAGGGGGAGGGGAGAAATCGCCCACCCATCCGGTTTTTCGTACATAACTCCAGATCTTACCCGTCGATTTACGCCATTTTGCGTGCCCGCTTAGAAATGTCCGGCGTGTCGCTTAAAGCAAGCAAAATGGAAATCGGCCGAATATTTCTGGGAGTTAGGGGCAGTTAAAGTCAAAGCATTTCGTAGTGCCAGTCCACAGAGATCGGCGCTGATGCGCTCTTCGTATATTGGCAAAAATGGAAATCATTTACACCATTTATTTGGCTGGCAACTGATTGTAGACTTTTAATGACCTGCGGAGTTGACACCAAAGCTCGCACAAACTTTCATGTGCTCATGTGCTCAAGCTTACGTGCCGTCATTTCGTTTGATTCCACAACATGCACTAGTGTGCCAGACAGTGTCCTGGAATTAATTACTGAAGTGGAGAGTGGAGACAAGTCCAAGCCCTCAAAAGCCAGTCATGATGTCGAAGCAAGTCGGCAATATCGCACATTGAGGTAGCAAATGGAGTGAAACGTCAGTCGTTAGGAAAACGTTTTATGGACAATATGAGTCAAAATGTTAAAGTGTCAAATATTATGTTGCATTGTTATAAAAACGGAATAAACGGATACCCTTTAGCGCAGTCATAATACAAGGAAACCAATTAAGATAGCCCGAACTGTTCGAGGAGTTGAAAACATGTTTTATTGCGTTTCGTTTCCGTGCAAATTCCGAAATTCCAGGGCACCGATGCCAGGTCACGTCCAACCGTTCCAAGTAACAGTAAGTGCACTTTCCAATGGCGTCGGAACAAATCAGCAATATTGCACCTTAAAATAATGAAATTATATAAATATTAGTCGCTAGGAAAACGTTTTAACGATATAACGAGTAAAATTGTTGACATGTCAAATGCTGGGTTCTAGTGTTGTAGAAATGGGATAAAACGATACTTCAGTCATAATTTTAGGAAGCCAATTCAGGAAGTCAGAACTGTTCGGGGATGTGAAAACAAGCCTTTATTACGTTCTGGTTTCAACGCAAATTCCGAAACTCCAGGGCACCGATGCCAGGTCACGTCCAGCTGCTCAACGCCACGGTACGTGTAATTTCCAAGCACATGCGTTTGAAGAGCCCTCTTTGAGTTGAGCAAGAGAGGCCACGGTTGCTAAATTCGAGTTGATTCGGTGGACAGGTCCACAAATGAATGGATGAAAGAGGCGTACCCTGTCAGTCGAAGTAAATCAATTTGCTTCGCCTTGCAGGCGACCCACAATGCAAATTCCACCAAGCGACCTTGCACCCCTCGGACTGCTGTACTCCCAGCCTCCCGGACAACCCACCCATGATCTCCAACAAAACGGAGGAATTAAAGATGAATTCCTCCCATCCATGAGGGAGGGCAACAATGCTGCCACCGGCGCTCTATGCGGCGCCGCGCGGCTGCTGACAGTTTTCTCGCGCGCACGACAGGCGGCGCCAGCGTCGCCGCCATGGGATCGGTCGGGCCGGCGGCGGCGCGGCTGCTCAGTGCAGGCCGTCGGCCCGACGACGAGCCTGAGGAGCCGCGAGCCGGCCGCCGATGAGGCAGCCATGCTGCAGGAGCGCGACCTGGCCGACGATGCCCAGTGGAAGCGCATCCAGCAGAACACGTTCACGCGCTGGGCCAACGAGCACCTGAAGCCGACCGGGCGCACCATCGAGTCGCTCGAGACGGACCTGCACGACGGACTCAGCCTGATCGCGCTCATCGAGGTGCTCAGCGGGAAGCGGATGCCGCGCCACAGCCGGCGCCCGGCGTTCCGCTCGCAGAAATTGGAGAACGTGTCTGTGGCGCTCAAGTTCCTCGAACTAGATGAACACGTTAAGATTGTCAACATCGGTGAGTGTTATGCTGGGCGACAGTCCGACATACCCTGCTGGATGGACTACCTGGGATGGGTGTGAACTAGGCAGGTTGTAGTCGAAGCTCTTATGCTCTGTGTACACTGCGCGCGTCTCAAGTTTTAGCACGGCAGTCACTGGGTTATGTTGGTTCACACGAATCACTGAGGGGTTTCCTCGGCATCTTCGCAGCCATTGAAGCGATCACGCCAGTTCAAGCGGAATTGGATACCTTTATTGGATATAAAATAATTCTTGTTTACCTGGAAGTCACTGATGAGGTCAGGTCATGCCAAGCAAAAATATTTGACTATTTTCTAGAGCTCACATCTTGAACGCAAATCAGAGCACCGCGGTTATACAACACTTTTAGCCGTGGTTGAATACATACAGTGCATACCTACCATTGCGCACATAAACCCATTTTGATCTCGGGTGAAGCAAGACTACCTTCGGGCAAGATGCCAAGTTCTCGTTTGAATTCAGCATACGGTGCATTGACGTTTCTAGGTAAGATTTCCGCAGGAATCGTGACAAACTTACTTAAACATTCGTATGTGTTGCGGAATTTTGTACATTTGTATAATCTGGCATGATGCCTATTAAGTCACCGGTCATGTCAAGTGGAGATATTGGACTGCTTCCATGAGTGCATACTTTAATGGTACACATATTGTTAGTAAGTACATTCGAGTAATATAAAACCTAGCCATTGGTCAAGGTATGTATTAGATGCCAATAATTATGCAGTCTGAGCTTATTTTCCTCCGGTGAAGTGAGACCATCTAGGGAGAAGATGCCAAATTTCGTGTTGGTTCAGTGTGCAATGTGCTACATGTTCATGGGCTATATTTCCACCAGGATGTCGACAAGCTGATGTACGTTTTCGCATATACCGCAGAACATTCTCTCGTATTCTATCGTCTGCATAATTTGTACAATTTGGCAGTTTGGTTGAGAGTAAGATATAGATTGTCATATGCGGATGAATTTTCTGTGATCATCGTGAGCAACGTGCAACATAATAAGGTCGTTGAATATCAGACACATGTTTCGGCTCATTTCCTGAAAGTTTATTTTCATAGCATTTGCCCATCCCGTGACCCATGAACCGGTCATTTCCGGACGGTCGCCAAGCCATGTCCGTCACGGGCATCATACAACACATCTCCGGTCATGACCGTCACGGGCAGCATACAACACATCTCCGGCCATGACTGTCACGGGCACCATACAACACATCTCCTGTCCTAACTGTCACGTGTGGGCGCTAAATGACCTTGTAGTCGGCGCGCCCTTAAGCCCAAATAATCAATCAATAACTGTCACGTGCATCTTACAACACATCTTCGGCCATTCCCGTCACTGTCCGAACCACCTATCGCGACCGCCACCACCACCACATCAGCATATGCCTATCCATGCTCCGGATACTCCGGATCGCATGTCCCGATGTTTTTGCTGTACTTCTTGCACACATAGCTATCGCAGTTGTCACAGGATGGCTGCTTCGGCATTTTGTCTTTCAGCACCCGGAAGCGATCACAGCATTTTAATTTCAGATATGGCATAGCATGCCATGTGCAATTATTTCACCCTGTATCTGAACACAAGACATCTTAATAATTAACCTATGATGACTTAGCATGTGAGAATGTCTTTGGCAACCGGCATATGCACTTTCTATTAATCTGGGTATACATTTTAAATCGTAAATGTTCATAACATTTTTTTTTGTGCGAAATACATCCTATGAATACGCCCAGTATGGCCAACTTGATGCCACGCAGTTAACATCGACGTATCTATAATAATTCAGCTCGATTGGTCTGACAGCATAATTTGGTTGGATTGTGTCGAATGACAACAAGCAACCGTTTCAGATGCTAAATACAGCACTTGCGATTGAGTTTGCGATATCATATCATGTAATCTGGCATCAATTATACATTTTCGTGAAAGAGGGTGGAATATGCCAATCGACATCCTTTCCAAATCGCGATACACGAACATCTGGAAATGCAATTTTAGTTGAAAACAACCTATGATGTTGTTAGTCTGCTTCACAATGCTAGTTTATAGTACGCATCTATTTATCGTTATCTCGATGATGAGAATCCTTCAATTAGGAATGTGTCAAAACAAAGAAAGAAGGCTCACTTGTAAGTGAGCCTTCTACGTCATGCGACTCAACATTGAGCTTTTAAAGCGTAAAATGTATCTCAAACGAAACCGTTTTCGTGGCGAATTTCGACACCCTACTGTACTCACTTCGACACCTCATACCCAACGAGACACCATTATTTTAACGCTGCCCGACATTGTATCTAAAACAGACATATGTGTATTTGACCTATGATGACCTCTCATGTTAGGACGTCTTTAAATGTGACGTCTTTAAAAAAATAATAATCAACGCAACCCATGAGGACCAATTTGAGGTCACGCGGTAAGAAAATGACATCCGAAAATACCCCCCACGTCCAACCGGACACCGTCCGATATCCTCCCATCCACAAGTCGAGATATGAAGCGGATTTTTCCCGGTGCTGTGACACCGAGCGAGCTTGGAGCCCGCGCTCACGCCCGCAAAGCCAAGATCCCCGATTATCAGACGATGACTAATGCATCTTAGCCGTTTACGATCGGGACTTACATTTGCACGTGGCCCATGAGAGCTATTCTACAATAGAACTGTAGAGGTTATGGGCGCAAAATGACCCTCGATGTCAACGCGCCCCTAAACTCCAATCCACCACCACCACGAACTGTAGAGGTTCGCGAACTAGGATTAACGAATTAAAAAATATGTTACCTCGTCGTGCACCAACATCAGCATGCCTGCAGGAGACCAAGCTCTCCCCGATTCTTCTATTTATCTAAAGAAACAACTCTGTTTTACGCAAGAACGTCATAATTCGCACTGTGGCACACGGTGGTTTCTTTATTGTTGGCCACTACTCAGTTCCCATCCAACAAGTACATCTGACATCAAATATCCAGGCTTTCGCTACTCCGATAATAATTACCAGCCGTGTTGCCACCTGAGGGATACTTATCCTCCGGAACAACCTTTCCACTTTCAGAGCTGTCGCAAGTGGTAGATCAGCTCATTCCATCGCTGATTTTATGTGCAGATTTTAACGCCCATCACCAAGTTTGGGGCTAAGCAAATACTTCTAGTCGCGGACGTGTACTACAGCAAATTATCCGGAATATTTCCCTTGATGTTCTTAACTTTGGAACTCTAACACATTTTACACTCTCAACCGGATGGCCTTGCAGCCCTGAATTTTCCCCACCCTCTCCACACGTTTAGAGTGGTCGGTGGATGATGATCCAGGCGCGATGACCATTTTCCCGTTTAAACACGTTTCATTGATGGAATGGAAGCTGATCGATGACCCCCAAGTAAATTTTAGCAAAGCTCCCTGGAGCTCCTTTCAGTCCAATATCGAAGTGAAACCCGCCAAGTGCTCGGAAGGATTGGTTTCCATTGAAGCTTTTACAGCCGCAGCGTTACAAAGTGCTCTGCAATATATTCCTCGTTCGTCGGGCACGTCATCCCGTGTACCAGTCCCGTAGTGGTCGGATATGAGCCGAGATGAGTTGCGTGCTATGAAGAAGGCATTCCGCGTTTTTAATCGTGACAGCTGTGTGGTGAATCTGATGGCTTTCGCAGGGCACGGGTGGGTACACGCGAGACGCACAACTGCCTATTCCAAACGGCAATCATGGAAAGCATACGTGGACACATTGAATCGCTCCACCTCGCTGTCACGTGTGTGGACCTGCAAAAGCGCATCTCGTGGAAGCTTACCCACAGCCCATTTCCCATCCTGCACATCGGGGTTCGATATATTATTGATCCGAAGGATGTCGCCAACGAGATTGCACGGGCCTTCTTCGAACGGTAAAAATAATACCAGTCAACGTTTCTCGGCATACAAGGCTTGGTGCGAGGCACTACCTCTTGATTTTGCAACAACAGACACTATTCACTAGCACAATACACTTTTTTATCGAACTGCTTGCTGCGATAAGCTCTCTTAGGAACGTAGCAGAGGGGCATGATACCTTATACAATGACATCATTAAACATATCCCGACTTTAAAAGCTTTAAATACGCTTCTACAAGTGTTCAATAAGCTTTGGGAAGGAGGTGCCTTTTCATCGACATGGTGGAAGGCGCTTGTCATCCCTATCTGCAAGCTAATCAAAACTGACAAGGACCCACTTCACCATCAACCCTTTTGTTGACCTGTTCGCTCTGCAAATTGTTCGAAAAATGGTGAATTTGCGACTCATGCGATTTTTAGAACGCAACCATGTTCTCACGTCGATACAGAGTGGCTTCCGCAAATATCGTAGCACATTTGATCATATTTTATCTATCGGCTCCGTTGTACGCTTGAATCTTATGAAACGACATGATACGGCAGCCATATTTTTCGATGTCGCCGGTGCATATGGTACCGCATGGCGGCATATTTTCCACATAAAGTTGCACCGAATTGGCATGAGAAGCCCGATGAGGTTTTTCTATGCTATTTTTTAACTCACAAGATGTTTCGCGTTAGAGTAGGTAGCTACCTCTGTGACACCTTCCAGGAGATTGATGGGTTTCCGCAGAGTGCCGCAGAGCATTGAGTGCCACTTTGTTCACCATTACTGTAAATGATGAGGGTGATAAACTAACAACATCGGCGGGACGGGCACTATCCGTATATTTAATGTATTTTGCATATTTAAATTTGATAATACAATGTGGTGCTTCTCTCGTACGGTGTGGACGGTGCAAAAGCAGCTCCACTTAACTTTACAGAAATAGATGGAGTGGTGTGATATAACTGGTTTCAGTATGTCCACTTCAAGAGATTATTGCTGTCCATTTCTGCCGCAACCGCTGTTGCTCAGACCCAACGATAAAGATGGACGGTCACATCACACCATTCGTGTGTGGATGGACCGACATATTTCATAAAATATCCTCCCGGTAATGCGCACCGTCTCTATGTGTTCATATGGGGCCGACAGGTCAGTTTTGCTTCTCATGTATCAATCACCCATGCGTTCTAAAATTGACCACGGCTGACGGACGACTCCGAGTCTAAGTCTGGCGTCGGCTGTCCTACGTCAGTCGACCCGGCGCGGGCTCTTTTTGCTTACCAAAACATGCATCCATTTTGCTGCTGAATTCTATGCCATTTTGAAAGCCATTCGTTTTATGCAAAATGATCATCATGCATAGCATAACATTACATGGAACAGAGGTGCGTGAACCATATTGAAGACGATGAAATGGGATAGAGTGAGGATGACAACAGCGTTGTTGTATTTAAAGGATTTGGTGGCATGTCAAGTACATGTAAGCTAAATATAGGTTGAATAATATGGGCAGTTTTCAAGGGTAGCTGAGGTGAACATCGTCTACCCAATTTTCGTGATTCGGAAGCTTAATTTTAGGTGCAATTTGTGTCACATATCTCGATGAGACAACGGTGAAAATAACTGTATCACATGAAAAAATCAGGTCTTATTCTCTGTGTGTCCTTAAATATATTCATTTTGGAGGAGTCCTTAAAATCCAAAGTTTTTTAGCAGAAAAGAAAAGCGAAATCGACCATGGCCCCAACATTTTCTCCCGCCTAAATATCAACATTTTTATTCTTACAAATTTGCAAAATTTTGAGTTTCCAGTTTTTCCAATTTATATTTACGTAGCAGGTAGAGCGGACTGGGAAACGTTGTTTTAAGACAACTTTACCCCATACAACTACTGACTTTGGGCAAATGTGTAAAACTAATGTCATTAAAAAAATATCTGGTGCGTTTCGTTGCATCCATAAAGGTAAGCAAGAGAAGCAAACGCTGAAACTTGTATTTAAATATCTATATCCATTAAAGCGTGACAACTGGCTGAACTTTTTCGGAGGTGACCTCACTTGATCTCGACTAACTCATTGACCGTAGGTGACCGAACCTCAACATTTCACATAACATGCCAGACTGATATGGAAAAAGGTATGCCAAACCTCGGCGAGTTTTCCGCACCGTTTTTCCCTGCCCACGGAAAACCTTAGGTGGGATGTCAAATGACCCCCCAGACCCCAGGGGTGGGAAAAGCTTAATTTGTAAAGCCAGATTTTAAGCGCTCGGAACATCACACATATTGAACCACTATGCGATGACGCGCACTGAAATTGTACCATTCCGAAAAAAATGCAAGTGTTCATGACCCACTTATAAAAATATCCCCAAAAGTTAGGACAAAGATGCCGCATTAGATATGCAAGTCTCGAGTTAGATCCGCGATGCGGTTCCGAACATATCCTGAGAAGAATATGGAAAGGGAGGAGTTCGTCAAATCCCCACACTGGTGAGGATTAAAGCGCTAACAGGGGAGGGGAAATTGACACCTGACAACTAGGCAGTAAATCGTCTCACCTCTGGCAGAGGTATGTGGACCTTCTGTTGACATATGGCAAGAAAAGCGAGTACCAGCGGAGGTTTTCTTGGGTTCGATGTCGGCGGATCTTCGCCTGACATGCTGGCACCAAAGGCCTACGTACTGATGCCGCTTAGAAAACATCCTGTCGTGTTGGTCGTCATGTTAGGGATGGGCTTCCTTGTCCCACACTCCACTTTGTTCTCTGCGCAATGGAGGACCTCGCCTCGCAGCTCCATAACTTGCGCCGACGCGGCAGGTCCCCCTCCCCCTCCTTGCCGGACGGTGAGTGCGTACATGCGTGACCCACTGAAGTACGGCTCTTGACTGTGGAACCCGGTGGAAGTCGGTACAACCCGGTGACATTTCTGACTGATAAGAATTCTGAGTGTATCGACCCCCGGCGCCAGTGCGTGCAGGGCACGGGGGCGCCCTCCCAATTTAGCGCGCCACGGCGAAGCATTGCTAACACGAAACGGCCCGCGCTCGCCACTTAACACAGGCACTCGGGACAAACAGACGTGGAGCAGCGCGCCACGCCCCGGGCCCCGTCGTCGCGGTGCCGGGGCGACTGTGTCGGCGCCGCTCGCACCGCTCGCCAGCGTCGGCCGACGGACGCAGCAGTGCCGGCGCGGCTGGCCGCACCGCCGTCGATGAATGTGCCGGGCCGCGCGCGCGTGCCCGACGTTCGTCTCGCACCAGCGGGAACCGTCGCGTCGGGCGGCGTCGGGCTGGCCGAGGCCGAGGCCGACTGGCAGAGCGGTCGGCCGCGACTGCCATACATTAGCGATGAGCCTGGCCGCACGCGACGCGCGGCGCAGAGATTTCGCCCGCTCCGGCCGGCGGTCCGCCGCTCTCCATTCGCGCGATCACGCGTCAAGCGCCGCCGGTCACGTGACTGGCGGTGGCGCGTCGCTGCGGCCGCCGGTCGGTCGTGGTGGAACAGAGTGCCGCAGTGGGGCTGCGATGTTCCACTCGGCCCGACCAGTCGATCACAGGAACATTGATCAGCGTCCAGGGGCGGAATTGAATCGGACCGTGAGTCTTCTCGGCATTGGGTGGCTACTGGTCGTGTTCGAGCCGGATCGCAGCACTGATGGCGCTCGCAGTTAATGCTTCGATGGCCACTGCCTTTGGTGGAACCCTGAGGTATCTCAACCAGTGTGCAACTTGGAACAAACATGCATATTGCTAAGCCTGCATGGTGAAAACATTTGTGAAAACTGCATTTTTGAAAACTGCATTTTTGAAACTGCTTTTGATGAAACCCTGATGTATCTCAAGCAGTGTGCAACTTGGAACAAAAATGCATATTGCTGAGCCTGCATGGTGAAAACATTAAATGGTGCTCGTAATACAATGCTCTCCGTATTCAGTGTTCACGGGGACACATGTTATTTGGAATTCGCAGACCATATGAGGCGTGGTTCAGTCGTGACGCGGCTGCATGAACTGTAGCGGAACATACTTCGCTGCAGTTTATGCAGCAGAATATGTTCCAACAACTGCACCTGCAACGTGGCGCAATGCATAAACTAATGAAAGCATTACATCAGCAATACATTCATGCATTCTAACGGTGAGTAGAGACGACCAGCAAAGCATACTCGCTAAGCACAATTAGTAACAAGACGTTTGCTATTAACGCAATATATTCCTTGCTTATATAATTGTAAACCCTCACATTGAACGTGTGTTCAATATAATGTAAGCTTACCGTGAAACACTAAAACTTATACTGCCTGATCTACCAATTGGCAGCAAGCAATTACCTCTCCACTTCGTGGTTGTGCGATGCTTTGGAAACACGAAGATGCAGTCGTGTTATGGGCGTCGCAAGAGGTAATGATTTGCTCGACATCTGGAAGGTTTTATTCAGGAAAAGTTGGCCTGGAATCACGAACGGGACATTTAAAAAGAGCGGACTTCCCAAACATTCATGGAGCATTTTTTTGGTTATCTCCTCGAGTATGTTTCCTCAAACCTGCTTGGATTTCTGCATCCATTACTGCTTCAAGTGATTTTGCAGATATTGCATTTAATGCAATGATGTTTATGTTGTATTAGAGCAATCCGGTGTTTGGCTGTTTCTTGCACTGTTAATATGCGTCCTGTTGAAATGTATTTACAGTAATCTAATGGAATTAGGGATGTTAATCCTGAAGAGTACGTAATAAAATAAATAACTTTAGACTTTCCATTATTTCTGTCTGTGTCTGTGTCTGTGTCTGTGTCTGTGTCTGCGTCTGCGTCTGGGTCTGCGTCCGCGTGTGTTTTGTGGGGGGGTTTTCTGTGGGGGGGTGCGTGGGGGGGTGGGTGGGGGTGTGCGGGTGGGGGGGCGTGGGTGGGTGGGTGTGTGTCGTCACGTTTAATCTTGGAGGAAACCTCATGAAATATCCTGTTACTAGCCACTTTTTTTCCTGTTATTCAGGAAGTATTCAGCTTATCAGCTTGGTGGGTTCAAGCGGCTTTTGCGTACACCGAATGACTACGATGACATGACTGCATTAAACAATTAACTAAAAGTGACTACTAGAACCATTTGGAGCACGTGCTGTGATTATGGTGGTTTGAGTCTCATATACTGAAACCATGATATGAACGTATCAATTATTTTGCTTGCCTGAGTAGAATACAGGTTCATATAATTGGTCCAAAATATATTTGGCATTCTATTTCTTTTTTAACTAAATATGCGCCATTTTCTACCACCCACTATTTTCTACCAACCCGTTTCAGCCGGTTAAAACCGCCGGCATTCATTGCAGTCAGCCAACTGCTGCCAAACCTTTGGGTGGTACGTTGTACTTGCCATGTATACCGATATTTGTTTACATGTATACCATGTAAACAAATATCCTGTTCTTGCCAACTCCTCAAGTGATGCCATACCCTTACCATGGAAACGATCACTGTGATGATATCCTGTTCCTGCCAACTGCTTGGGTGCCATGACGTATTCGCCATGGAGGCGATTACTGCGACGACACTCTGTCCTTGCCTTGGTAGGCAGGTGACATTGCAGTCGTGTCACGTACTGTGTTCATTTGTTTGCCAACTAACCTGTCTCATTCGTGAAGAGGTATATACTTGACACTTCTTGGCACGTAAGTTGCTGGTGAGGAATAATGTAGGCCTTTTGAACAAGATTAAATTACAATTATCAATCCTCCGTATTAAAGTGATTCCAATTCCGTCCCCAATCCCTTATATTGAACAGCACTGCAGTTCAATCCGCAGTAGTTTTTGTACTGTCCAGTCCGCAGTCATCTAGTGCCTAAAAGAACGGCTACTGAAAATATGCTTGATCTCACCATGATTAATTGAATGACCTTTGAACGACTCTGATGGCCGCCCCTTGTTCTGGCATCGTCCCAGATCACGGTTTGATATTTGTTTCGAAATGTTGGATCTTGGGAGGAAAACATTTTCAGGGGATCAACTTCGTACAGGAAAATTACCATTCTGCGTCTTATACTAGAAACACCACTTTGTGCTTTCTAGCGACTTTCTGGCGTTCTTATAAAAGGGCAATACGTGAAGGCATTCATAAATGCAACAAAATGTTCTGGATGGCAAAAACCCAAGACAAGGATATTTTCCCAACCTTGTACAAGACACAAGTACGGCAATTATTCGAAAATGGACAAGTAGGAGGTGGGCCAAATTTTGATGTCAGTCTTCCGATCACCACCTTGCAAGCTGCTGTTTCCTTTATGTTTTCTCGTTCAATGGGAAAATAACAACTGAAGAATGATTTGAAAGGCCACCTCCCATGCTGGCCTAGCCGGGCAGTTCTGAGCGTTCGTGCGACTATGGGCGTTTGAGCACTCACAGTCAGATGTTCTAGCTCGGCCACGACTGCCCGTTGTCGGCCATGGCCCTTCAAATCTATCGGACTCTTAGGATTTTAATAGTTACGGCCTTCAAATCAACCAGACGTATTTTTGTGTGACTGCAGTTGCGACTGCGTCTCGTTCTCTGCCGGAGCTGGCTTGCCTGACCGACGTCTGCCGACGTGAAATGCTGATTAAGGGGAATGGCCGCGGTCGCCATGGCAACAAAGGTTGTAAATAATTGCAAATTATTGCATGGGAATATGCCGCATGATCCCCAATCCAGTCGTTGTCAAAATATGCACTGCATTCCTTCTGCAATCCTGCGAAAAAAGGTTGCAATCGATGACTGCGAATCCTGCGGTTCAATTTTTTGATAATCTCTGGTGCTGATGAGTCGCGTACGTGACTGCGCTGCGACGCGTGAGCTGGAGTGGCCGACGATACGTGGCCTGATGGCGCGCGGCTCATTTCATCCGCTCACCGCCGCCCGAATGCATAGTAAGTCAACGAGTTGGCCCAAGCAATCAGAAACTTTCAGTCTGTCGGAGCGCGACACACTCGACAAGATCGATAAGCCGTGGTGTGGCCGTGTATCGGAACCGAGGCTGCTGTTTCGACGGCTTGGTAGTGGCATTGCAGGGGGAAGAAAAGCAGGGCTTGAATACGTTCCAATTCTGAAAATCGGAAGTGAAATATTCGAAAAACAAAGCTTCAGTGTAGTCCAACGTGCATATATTCTCCCATTCTGTGTTTCGTTGGAGATTCCTTTCGTTCTGTTGGGGTCACGCAAGTTGGCTTTGTATCGAATATATTCGCACCCATCCGAATACATCCGTATACATTGGAACACATTCAAACAGATGCGTGCAAATTGGACTAACGACGTAAATTTGAGTTGTATGCCATTTTGAGCACATGTGGCGCGGAATCGCGACCCGCCTGTACCTCCTGCCGAGTCACTGAGTGTGGAACAGATCACGTGACAGCTGACGGTTGCACCAGGATCAGCCATCAGGTGGCGTGGCCACCACGCTGGACAGACCAGGCTCCGCACAATTGGAGCACAAACTCGGGTGCGCACCACTTGCCACAGCCGCCAGACAAATGCCAGAGGTGGCCACTGACCGGCTATCAGGCGCCGGCCAAATGTCAGAGGTGACCTGTGACCTGCCATCATGCAGCGGCAGTGCGGGGCCGACCGACGCTAACGAATTGAAATAGAACATTTGATTCTTTGCAAACAAAGCCATTCCTGAAGCCCATAACGGAACATTTACTGATGCTACATGAAGATACTGGATTTGCAGGGCCAGTCAGGGCCTGACCAGGCCGAGTTGCTCAGCCGAACAATTTCGGATGCGCAATAGTTGACTCGTTCTGGCTTGGTCATTGCGCATAATCATCTGAGCCATAAAAACACCTTCGCATTGGTAAACGCGACGGTATATTTTGTGTGCAATGCTCTAGAATGCTCAAGAAGACCAACAGGTTATATTTCAATTATCCACTTGTACCGTCTTCGGGTAAACTTGGTTATACCACACGTAGGTGAACTGCAGAGGCTGCAGAGCGCCATTCCAGCCGCATCTGGAGTGCTGATGGCAGATCATAAGGGACGATAACTGGGCACCAGCTGCATTCTGCTGTCTGCATTCTGCGATCTGTACGCCTAGGTCCGCTGAACGAGCTAAGAACAAGTGCCCTGGATTCTCAAGTGAATAGAATCAAGGTACTCATTGTCATTCAGCCAAAGCACCAACGTTCAGGAGAAAGCTGCAATAATTATAAATTGGCGTTCAGTAATTCATCCTCTGGAGAAGAATATTACGAAAGTGGAGCGTATGCGGCACAGTTTGGTGACACTGCTGGACCGGGGTGCGCCGGGCCTGGTCGGACGGGGGAGGGGGGCTGGACCTGGTCGGGTGTGCCGGGCCTGGTCGGACGGGGGTGCGCCGGGCCTGGTCGGACGGGGGGCTAGGCCTGGGCCTGGTCGGGTGCGCCGGGTCTGATCGGGCGGGGCCGGGCATAGACGGGCATGGTCGGGCAGGCCGGGCATGGTCGGGCAGCCCGGGCATGGTCGGGCGGGGCCGGGCATGGTCGGGCGGGCAGGGTCTGGTCGGGCGGGGCCGGGCATGGTCGGGCGGGGCCGGGCATGGTCGGGCGGGCAGGGTCTGGTCGGGCGGGGCCGGGCATGGTCGGGCGGGCCTGTCGGGAGGCCGGGTGGTGGGGGCCGGGCTGGTCGGGCGGGGCCGGGCATGGTCGGGGGGGGCCGGGCATGGTCGGGCGGGGCCGGGCTTGGTTGGGTGAGACCGGGCCTGGTGGGGCGGGGCCGGGCTTGGACTGAACGTCCCCGGCCTGTCATTCTCCCAGAACAGTGGCATGTCCAGAGTGTACGGGACGCTGTTGTGCACACGGTGATACACACGGTGATACACACGGTGATACACACAGTGATACACACAGTCGACCTCGCCGCCTGGCCATGCAACACGCCCGCACACGCGAACCAGCGGCGCGCGAAAATGGGTCAGTACGCGCCACAAACACAAACAACCGGCTCGTGCCGCCATTCAGATCAAAGCGCCATAATGGCCAGTTGTGGGCTGGCCATTATGGTGGGCGGCGGCTGTCACGGATCTCCTTTTCACGTAGTGTGTCGCTGCGTCGGCCACCACTGTGCGGCTCGCGACAGAAGGCCGCGGCGTGCCCGCATCTGCAGCCAAACAGGAATCGGCACCGTAAACGGCTACTACAAAACAAAACGCGTAGTAAGGTTTCGATGTGCTGGTAGTGTTATGTTTGTGTATTATATATGAATAGATATATGGATGTACATTTCTATGCGTTTCTTGATACACAAATGCAAATTACAGGTTATTTCTCCTTATGGATATATATATATATATATATATATATATATATATATATATATATATATATATATATATATACATAAATATATATATATATATAAGGAGTTTCAGTATAACATCGTACCTTCTTCAGTGCTACGCTGCGCCATGTGTTCCCCACACTCGACATTGAAAGCAAATGGTGCTAAGCTGAAGATCAGGTGTCTAGAACACCCCCGATTAAGCACAAGTATGTAGCCACGCATCGAATAACCTAACAACGGAATCTAAGAGAGCCCCATTACATGCCGACACTCGTGTAAAAAATGTAAAGGAGTATACGACACTTCAAGCGAAAATTTACAACATGACACAACCACGATTACAGAAGCGGTGGCGACAAATCATCGCCGTCGTAGTATAGCATACGCATTCCCCATATCACCTTCTAAATCCTTCTTTTCTCTGATTAAGTCCCTAGACTTTCGACTCAGTTCGCAATATGCTGATCTATCTGTTTTCCCCTTACCGTCCATAAAACACATTTTCATTCCACACAATTTCTAGACCAACTATGCGGAAATCTTCGATCACTTTTTCCGGTTCACTGAAGTGTTCACTCACTGGAAGCTTTCCTCTCCCACACCGAATGGACGACAGTCTATAGTAGCCTATTTACAGCCTATAGTAGGTCCTCCTACTTTCTTCCCGCGCGCCTCAACTTACTGACACATGACGCCGGGCACACAACAATTATTTCTATAATTTTGTGCCCTGCTTTGAGTCCCGTACCGATGACCCTTCCGATGACCGATAACTTGTACCCTTCTCGTCTTGCCATGCACCAATTTACCAGCTAGGTTTGCTCCCCTTCTGTAGGTTAGCATATGGTCGACTGGATTTTTTTGTATGCTTTCTGACCGCTATAAGATGGAGCTTGTCTCACAACGTCCGTCGCATATCGAGGAGATACCCGGAAAAAAAGATCCGGAAAAAGCAATCATATATATATATATATATACTTCTAATGTTGTGTATGGCGTGTTCTGCAAAAGGTGTGATGATGTTTGTTATGTGGGAGAAACAGGGAAGGAATAGTCTAGGGGTAAGTTGCCCGTCTCACAATCGAAGAATTGTGGGTTCGAGTCTCACCTGTTGCTACTCTTCGCCCGTGACCAATCGGCGTGAGAGATTGGCGACGTCACATGACTCAACGGTCAGCGTGTTGTAAAACCAATAACCACTATTATGTGGGAGAAACAGGGAACACATGTATTCCAGGGCCCAAAATCGTTTGTCGCCCATACTTCAAGTGAGTGAACACTTCAACGGACCGGACCACGAGATCGACCATTTCCGCGTAGTTGAGCTAGAAAGTGTTTGTAAGGGAAATTTGTTTTATATACGGAAACGAGAGTCAGATGGATCAGCATACCGGGAACTGAGTCGAAAGCAGGGGGACTTAATCGGAGAAAGGAGGATTTAGGAGGTGATGTGGTGAATGTGTGTGTTATTGCACTTTGACGGTGATGATTTGTCACTACCGCTTCCGTAATGTTGCTTCTGCTATGTTGCAAATCTTGAACACCGTACGCTCATTGTTTTTTAGCCCTCGTGTGGGCACGTGCTGGGCTTATCTTGGATTCGGCAGTTACAGCATTAAATGCGTGGCTTCGTAGTTGTGCTTAATCGGAGGTGTCCTAGACAGCTGCGATTGACGGATGATTTACAGCTTAGCATGATTTGTTTTTATTATCGAGTGTGGCGAACACATGGCACAACGTGGCACTGAAGAAGGTACGATGCTGCACTGACACTGTATGCAGATTTAGTATGAATAGCGCCAACCTGCGCCTAGTTTTCATCAGTTTATCTGTACTCATAATCCGAAATATATTGATGATGAAAATATTGTCATGTACATGTACATAACTAATGCATATATTTATGTATATATATAAAATATATATATATATATATATATATATATATATATATATATATATATATATATATATATATATATATATATATATATATATATATATATATATATATATATATATATATATATATATATATATATATATATATATATATATATATATATATATATATATATATATATATATATATATATATATATATATATATATATATATACCACTTACCGATCCGGCGATATCCCTACTGCCAACAGTTTCGATAGGCCCGGCAGTACCCAGTGGGCGTGACGCGGTGCCCAGCGCGCTATCTCTCCGCACGTCGTGTGGGCACCCTCGTGGTCGGGCCAAACACCGATAAGGGCTGAATCGTGTCGGACACCGCTGCGCTACAACAACTGTCTGGGCGGACAGCGGTTCGAGTGCTGGCGGCGGTTAACAGACAAGAGTGGCCCAACTTCTGGGCTTGTGTAGTCGAACGTTTGTCACAAATTGCCATAATCTGGCACGGCGTCCAGCTGAATGGTCTGTAGCTCACTATGGTGGCGCTTGGCCAACACACTACAGCCAGGGAAGCAGTTACTAGCCGTTTGGAATGTAAAGGCTGTGAAATGTGCAGTGGCTGTCCGCACAGGCCGTTGAGACAATCCAAGTTTGATATCAGTCCAATGTCCTGGCCAGAATATTTGCGCTGTGGTTTCAATGATTTGAGCATAGCGCAACTCGTCATATATTTCTCAAAGCTATATGTGTAAAATCCGCCTCCCAACAGTCATTGAAGTACACGGTGAGGCGGTGTGCTTATCGCATTGTCCGAATTTTGATAAAATCAAATATATTGCTTCGGTCTGGGTGAAAGGTTTTTAGTCCATTTTATTTTTAGTTCCTTTTATGGAGATCAAATCTATTTTTACACCTCTTTATCTTCATTGGTTTTCAATTGTCAATTCCGATGTTGTAAGAATATAAAAATAATCTGAGAAATCGGATTAAAAATGCTTATTTGCTTTACTTTTGATATCACCACCTAAATATTCCACCATGCGGCACATACACGAGTAAAGTCATCCAGTCATAAAGTGTTTAGACTTAATAAGAGCCACATGAACCCATCCAGTTAAGTTTATAAATGGAAGATACCATAAGCCCGGTAAAAAAGATCCACCCCAACCATCACCACATCCTAAAGAGACCATCCACCAACATCCCACCCACATATCAATGCCTATCTACCCTAGCTATCCAGCCCTATTCCCCTGATCCCCCTCAACACATGTGGATTGATTGCCCTACCAACAACTTTCAAACCGCATCCATGTCCACTTAGAGGAGTCTGTGCTGTACACACCCATCTAGCACAAACTCACCCCATCTACCACAAATCAGAACCTCAAAACAAGATTTTCCTGTCTAAAAAAGCTGTCCGCCATACTTTTAAATGCGTTCAATGAGGAATTCCCCACAACATCAGCAGGCAGACTATTCCACTGATCAACAACCCTTTGACTGTAAAAACCCTTTAAGTAACCTTTGATGTTAGGCGAAGAAGACCAAGAGAGAAAAAGGACGTAAGGAATGAGTAAACGAAGTGGTCATCTGAAATTAAGAACAGGTAACCATTAAGATCTCCAATTATGTATGAAGTCATGCTGTTCAGGGTGCTCATTTTCGTTTGGCACTCATCGTATTCGGAGAGCAATTCTGCATTATATGTGACTAACGTGACTCGGTTGAGATGGAAATGTATTCAGCTCTTCAAAGGTATACACTTTAATAGTGTAATTATACAAGGGAAGTCACTCGAATATTTTTTGGAAGGAATCTATGTAATTGTTTTTGACCATGTCTTTCGCGTTGAGGAACCCTGTTTTCCGAGCCATCAAGCGGAGTGACGCCATTATAGCCTCATTTACATATTTTGTCATGACCAAAATGAAGATCGCTCAGCAAATTATCATATTATTCACAACACTGCACTTCTATTTCCAATGGAATCAGGCCGTTATCATGCCTGCGAGTACCTATGCGCCTCAAGGAAGGATCAGGGACGGAGCAGGGAATTGCCATGCAGGCCATGTCCGAAGAGGCGCCACTTCGAAAGTACCTGGAGGGGCGCCTGGCGTCTTTGTCTTCAGCGGGGTGCCTCTCTGGCTGAATAGTTCGAGGGCAGTGTCCACGCCAGCCTTCCCGGCGTGGTGCCTTTTCTTCCAAGGAGGCGCACTTCCCTTTCAGACGGCACCTCTGGATAAAAAGTCCAGCGGGGTTCAGGCTGAGGCCAAAGCTGATGTCTTCCCCGCTGCCGGTCGGGTCATGGCTCAGACCGTGACCCCGTCCCCACCAACCGTCATCTTCACGGAGGGCTCCAGACCAGGGGCTCCGCCACGTCACAATGGGTCGGCCATGTCGCCGTTTTTGGCTCTGTCCCTTCCATTAGGTCAATAGGCGAACTATTAATGCGAAAATTAAGAAGATAGGGAGGAGGAGGGGTGTGGAAACAACCCTGTCCCAATATATCTCCCTGCAGTGTACGTGTTGTTAACATATGACGATTATTTATTTGACAAAATACCAGTGTCGAAGCTCACAAAAGCAAATTGAAGTATCTACGTCATGAGTTCATCCGTGATTTGTGCCGGTACAAAAATTCGTCCTGGAATGACCTTATTTTCTCTTAATCGATATGAATGCGGAATTACTGTGTCGCGGGAACTCGCAGGAGAAACATTGGGATATCATTTACTCTATCCCACCAGAAAGGAATGCAATCAGTATATTTGCGATCTCAGGTACTCAGGGACCCAAACGAGTACCTAGCACCCAAACGAGGTGAGGTAGAAAAAATCGCCGGATTTGGACCAGTATTTTAGTACTTTATATAATAAGTACCCATTAATACTTTATGGTAAGATGAGTATCAACAACTTAATTTGGCGCTGCAAAGTGTCAAACCCATCACCATCGTTCCGAAGTTAGTGGATTTCAACCCTATCCTTCCTATTCAAATGCTTCCGAAATTGCCGGGAAGTTTTCATGTATTAAATGGCGGGAAATAAAATCATATATTCATACATCATTGAGGTTTTCATGTATGTCCATTTCATAACCCGAAATGGTTGGCATGCACATACGCACACACACACACATATATATATTATATATTCTTATTATATTATATATACATACATATATATATACATGTATGTATATATTCCTAATTATTATTATTGTTGTTACTATTATTATTGATTATTTTGGTCCAAAATACATGAAGTTGATGGGAAGATCCACATCGATCGAGTGCATGCTCAATGGTACCCCATGTTAAAAGTCTAAATTATTAGTGGAAAGGGCCAACATTGCGGGAGCACTTGCCCTTCAAAATTATGCAAAAAGAACACCTCTGGTCTACACGTATATTAATAAAAAATGGAAAACAATCCTGAAAACCAGCTGCAGGCTCCGTATCTGCACATGGGTGATAAGGGAGTGCTATTCCAACCAGTATAGGTACATCCGCCGGTAGCCTAAATATAATGCTGGCGCCTTTTCCTGGCTGGATGTGTTCCACCTTCCCATGGGGGTACATGCCCCCAGTACCCCTGCCCTTGTTTACACCCCTGCATCGAGTGAGGAGGAATTATGTTACAACAGTTGCAACAGTCTTACTTGCTACCACCCTTCCTTCCCGGCTGTGATCTTCAGTTGGCCTGTCTCATCATACTGCTACTACCCGTGGCACTGCGCGATTCCTGCGGCGCTTGACATGAATGCAATCAGCTTGGGTCCAAGCGAAAAATCCTAGTGTTATTGAAAATACGGCTCATGTCCGTGTACAACATTCTTCAAACTTTGAAATGAACCTGATTTTTCCCCATTCGATTGTATTTAAGATTGGAAATGTGTGGAAAATACGTTTCGCTGGAGTTTCGCTGGAGCGCCCACGGGACTGAGCAATTGTCTAGCCCATGTGACGTCACCGATTGCCAAACAATATTGGGGGGCCCCTGCCTACCCTTAGCTTGTTATGAAACGAAAACTCACTATATGGCGAAATGTGCGAGAGGATAGACTCTACAGACCGGTGATAGAGCTGTTTGGAAGCTAAGATGCAAATGATGTAAATGTAAATGAACTTGAATTTTCACCGTAATTATGAGTCACCAATGCATATTTGTTTCCCTTTTTTAAAGTTTGCTATTTTCCAGTGGATGAAAACATCATTTTATGAAGAAAAAAACATACAACAATACTTCCCAGCTCTACTCAGGTAAGGCACTGCCTTAGTGCCTTACATGGGCCGACCGCCCCTGCAGGTACTCCGATGTCGATAACCTTTTTCAAGTAAATTCATTCTAATGTTCTTTCAATTTTATACAGAAAATATTGAGGTGACGTACTCGAGTATTGATGTATATATCTATATATATATTATATAAAAAATATATAATAGGTCTTTGGAGGAAGTTTGTGCAACAATCGAGTTGTGGTGTTTCTGGAAACTGGTGGCAGTTAGTTATTTTCCTGTAGTGTAATGACGCATAAATGTCGGTATTGACAGCACGCCAGCCTTCGCAACATCAGCTTTCCGTGTGTCAAGTGCATTCAATGCCATATACAAAGCTTTTGTTGTTGTATTGCGCTCAGGTGATAAACTGCAATGTCTGATTCGCTTTTGTTGATACAATATTCTTGTTTAATATTTCATAGCCAAACCTGTTTGAAACTACATCCACTTGTATCAGGTTGGCACCTCGTCCGCTTGCGCTGCCCACCAGCTAAACTATCGCATGTATTTCTACGCTTGCAAACACGGGATTCGGCCAACATGATGGCGGAAACCCTGATCCTCAAGCTTGAGGACCAGGGAGTCTCCGTCGCATACAGGTCCCCACACCACCTGCCAGACGCAACCCACACCTCATCATTCTGACATTCAACACCACCAAACCCCTCAACAACACCTGCAAATACCCGCAAACCACCCACCAACACCTGCAAACACCCGGAAACCACTCCACCAACACCTGCAAACACCCGCAAACCACCCACGAACACCTGCAAACACCATCAAACCACACACATAAAAGCCGGTTACAAACGATACAGCGTCGCACCACGAGTACCCATCTCGCGGCGATGTGAAAACTGCCAACTGTACGGCCATACCGCGGGGGGGGTAAGAAGGCTGCCGCACAACACCCACGTGCGGACATGCGGCCGCCACCACAACTCGGATGCATGCAACAGTAGCGAGCGGTACTGCGCTAGCTGCAGGGAGGCCACGCGGCCTGGAGTAAGGCCCGGCCTCGGTGGACAGCGGAGAGGGAGATCCTTCGCCTCGTCCATCCTGATGGCTGGACCTTGCCCTGGGCCTGTGATTTTCGACCCGCAGTCTGCGTGACCCGCTCGACCCTCAGAGCAGGGCAGACACAACTCACAGCCACCACCACCACAACCAGAAACAGAGCACCCGGCTCTGCCATCACGACACACAAAACCAACACTCACGGACGCAGCACCACACAAACGCACACCATGCATACAGACACAAACTAACGAAACACGACCCCGCCCGACAAAAAAAAAACACTAACGACAGCCACACAGCCCAAACCACACGCGAGACTCTCATCCCACACCGGCACTGGCACGAGTCACAACACGGCACACCTGCCCTACCCGCTCAACACATCCGCCTCCTCGACTCCCACACCGCACCCACTCCACCCACACCCCCAGCCATCACCACCCCACACCCCCACCCTCACCACCCTCACCACCACCGCACCCGTCACCCTCAGCGGACCTGACACCGACACGCGCATCTCACCAAATCCCACGTCATGGAACACCGGACACGGACACGGATACGGACAATACCACGCCACGGTGGCTGTGTCAGAGACACCGGCGGCACCTTGAACCTTCGGTGTAAATTCTGCCGTTGATCTGGGGAATGCACCGTGATCGGGTGGTGAGGTCAGATGTCACCTGTTTGGCCCTGTTTAGCGCAGAGCGACATTCCTTAAGCCACTGCAGGCAGATATTTGGATGGGATTTTTGTCTTTGAAGTTTGACATGTGGATGACGATGCTCATGATATGAAACAGTCTTCTTTTATGGGAAGGATTGGAATACGATTTGGTTCCTTTCAAGAATACTAGCCACCCGAATGTTCGGATCATTGTGCATTCCAGTGCGAGAAGTTGATAGAACAGCGTCAAACACATACCTTGAGATATCGGCCTATCCAAGGTGATGTATGGCATGCCAACTCAGCGGCTCTTCGCCGCACCAGCCCAGCAGATCGATGATGAAGTGTTCAGGGGCGGGTCAGCTAACCAGGTGGAGGGAGCCCAGCAGTGGGGCAGCATTGTCTGGCGTGTCTCACGCGGCTGTCCACACTCTGCCACTGCACCGACCGCCGGCAGACTCAACCCACATCGTCGACTGCCAGCTGAAGCTGATCCTGGGTCTCGTATGGACGCTCATCCTGCACTACAGCATCTCGATGCCCATGTGGGAGGGCGACGACGACTTGGAAGCCGGCGACAACCAGGGGCCGGCTCCTAAGCAGAGGTAGGCGCAGGGCGCAGACAAGTCACAGTTCGCTTCCCAGAGATCAGGCAGACCACAGTCCGCTCTTTAGAGGTCAGTGGAGGTCGACCGGGCCCACATCGATGATGATATTCAAGAGACGGGCACTCGCCTCAAAACATAGACCAGTGGAGGTCAGCGTTGGAGCCCAAGGCGTGAGAGACCTGTCGGGACAGCGCGGGTACCTCGAACGACTGGTCTGGAGACGCGCGCCCATCCATCTCCGATCAGTAGACACACAATGTTCAGCCGCTTTCACACGAAAACCGGTGAGGATGATGGACCGGGAACCACGTCGCCACAAAATTTGGTCGGCACCACAGACAGGGACTCACTTCGACAAGAGATGGGTATGCATAGCCATCCATCGGGGGCAGTCGCAGGGGTGCTTAGACGCAGCGTCCTTCCTCAAATAGCACAATGTAGCGTGAATCCCATGGAACAAAACCCCTAAGGACTTGAAATAAGCGTAAAAAAGTAGTCAATCTCTCTTTGTGTGTGCCTGGCAACCCATAATGTTCTTAGGAGAATAAATAATCTTAGTTCGCCATCCTTTAGATTTAAAGTTTTCTGGAGTACTTGAGGTAATACTAATCATGCCTTTGTTTGTTCGTGAAGGCATTGTGAGGTGGCCCCGAGAACAAATAAAATAATACTGGAATCACACACATCGATGACGTTTTAAAATCAACTGAGCGACAAGTGTATAGTTACCCTCCTGGCCTACGTCTTCTCTGCTAATATTTGTACTTTTATCTTTTTTTCCTACCAATAGCATCGTATAGCAGGGGTACATGGCGTATGGAGTACATGAATAATGTCATTACATTCTAATGATCATATTTCATTTTATTTTGTAAAAAACTTATTTTAATGATTAGTGTTATGCTATAGTGTTATATTATGATGTTTTATTTGTCATCCATTTAATGTCTAAGCGTGCATGCATCTGTCATCTGCCGTTTAATGTCACGTACCATGCATCAATCGTCATCATGCATCACCGTGTGTTGGCTGCATGCGTGTCAGCCACTCCCAGCCGCAGCATTGTTCTGCCGTCCATGCGGCACCGCACCTCACCCGCTGCGGCGCCGCACCTCGCCCGCTGCGGCGCCGCACCTCGCCCGCTGCGGCGCCGCACCTCGCCCGCTGCGGCGCCGCACCTCGCCCGCTGCGGCGCCGCACCTCGCCCGCTGCGGCGCCGCACCTGCGGCGCCGCACCTCGCCCGCTGCGGCGCCGCACCTCGCCCGCTGCGGCGCCGCACCTCGCCCGCTGCGGCGCTGGTCCGCTCCACCGTGTGAGTGTATTGGCCGCGCTCTCCGTCAGACTGCTGAACTCCGCACCTCGCCCGCTGCGGCACTGGTCCGTTCCACCGTGTGAGTGTATTGGCCGCGCTCTCCGTCAGACTGCTGAACTGGGTGAATGCCAAGCTGTGCGGCCGGCCGGTGCAGAACTTCACCTCCGACTGGCGGGACGGCAGGGCCATCGGCGCGCTGGTGGACGCCGTGGCGCCCGGTGAGAGCTGCCACGCCCCCGTATGGGCGTGGCAGCCGGTGTGTGTCGACGCACACGCCACCCGTCCGCATCGGCTCACGCCCCCACATGCGACACGTACCGAGGCGCACACGCCACCCGTCCGCATCGGCTCACGCCCCCACACGCGACACGTACCGAGGCGCACACGCCAGCCCGGTCCGTCGGCGCACGCCCTCAATCGGGCGCACGCCATCACGCCCACCCCCCACATGCGACACGTACCGAGGCGCACACGCCACCCGTCCACATGTGCCGACTGGCACGGGCCTAAAGACGGTCGGAGACACGTTGGCGCGGCGTCTTTCGCACTGTGCTGGACCACAAATTTGTCTGCATTTGCGTTTGCGCTGATGGCGGTGTAGACATGTCGGCGGGCCCAGTGGGGGTTCAAATCTGCATCACGACCAGGCTTCACTTGTGGCCAAGGCACTGCAAACTGCGAGCATGTCGAGTGGGTACTGAAATGCAACTATTGTATATTTGATGAGCATGATGCAGCCTAATAGCTACCCGGTTGTAGTATGGCCCGGACAGATAGATGTGCATGTGACTAAGAACATTCCTTGATCTATTGCGATGTTTGTGGGGATGCTATTTACTTCCAAGGTGTAACGATTACCTGTTGAGATATGTTTTATGCGAGTTTATATCACCAATAAGTATTGTAGTTATTATAATAGCACAACATGATGCCATGGGAACAAGTATATTGACATTGAAACACCTATAATCAATTACTTCATGCTTTGTATTGACACTGGTTGAAATGATATCTCACATCATGATGTGTCTGAAATTGACATATTTCACTTAATTGCTTTTAATTGATCCTGGTGCATTGCTTAGCATATATGACCAGAGTAAACATTACCCGCAAACATTTCCCATGAAGGGCAATATACCAATGCAAGGTGCCATCTCAATTTTACTTATTTTATTTGCGTGCGCTCACATCCACACAACATGGTGCCTAGTAATGTGCCCATTGAAATTTACGGTTATGCTCTGGGTAGACAATACGTGTAGAAATTTAATTGAAGCACTGGATGTGGAGGATACAACGCTAACACACGCACAAATACAGGATGGTGGCTCGAGGTTCAGCATGCGGAGTTGGGGCGCATCAGCCGAGAGGTGCTCGCTCTCGCTGTTCCACTGGGGGCACGAGACGAACGAGGGCAATAGGTGGGCTATACGGCTCCCGCGCTGCGGTCAAAGATCGATCCTTAGCGTTATCGGGAGATATTTAGCTGACAGCCTATCAGCAGGCGATAGCAAGCGACCTGTGGCCAGTACGTGGAGCCATAATAATGCAGCAGTGGCACAGCGCCACTTGTACGTGTGCGAAGAGTTTCGCCACAGAAACAACACATTTAAAGAAATGTCGCGACTGCTTCAGATAAAACATTTGTGTTAAGCATGCAGAAAATCGAAACTTAAAGGGGAGCTCTACTTACGAGTACATAAAACACGGCTATCAGGGGCAATGCCTAATTGTTTCTATACGGGGATCCTAGTACCAGAAAGTGCATGGTAGGGCACTTCCTCATCGAGAGCCGGAGGCCTTTCATAGGAAGAACACATTTTTTCCGTTACGAAGATGAGTAGAAGCTTTTCCATCCTTGGGTGCGCATACGGCTGCTATTAGCTATTCTGTCATCCCATTCGATACGCTCAGGACTACATCTGGAAGAGTGGGCTATTTTTGTAGAGCCTGATTATCCACTCCAAAAAATATTCGTATTAGGTGAAGACTGTAGCACTTCGTGATGTATGATGCGGATATACTTTAATCTATAAACAACTATATGTATATGCAGCGACAGACCCGATCAATCTCCTTGGTAAGGGGAAGCACCCCTTGGATCGGTGGTATTTGCGAATCTCTGGGGCCGATTTTATGTTGTTGGGGATCTAGCATTGGCGTCGCCATCTACTTTTCTTAGATGGTGGGGGAGGGGTGAGGTTGGGGTGGGTGTGTGTGGAAACAATCTGCTTTAGGTCGAGTTTTCAATGTAACACCATAAATGCAATGCTATATTTAAAAAGGACTTCTTTTGGGGAGGGGACGTTCGGTCGCTCCCAGCGGTGGTGGAATACCAAACTATTTCAGTTCCTACTTACTCACCTGTGAAATTTTGTCAGATATCGAGTTTCAATTCTGATGCAAGGTAATATAGCGACTTTCGAATTCTGTAAAATTGTCCACCAGGATAATTAATAACATACATCATGCACTCCGCATGAAAACCTGAAACCGAAAAATAAAACAGTGCGCTACGCTGTTTTCGATGTGAGTTGAACGCTTCATCTCTGCTTCCGTTTCAGAAGTACCATTGCTTCAGATAGAGGGTTGTAACTTTAAATGTGCTCCTTTTTCCCAGGCTTATGTCCAGACTGGGGAAACTGGCGACCAGCAGAGGCCTTGGAGAATGCTTCCGAGGCTATGGGACTGGCAGATGAATGGCTGAACATCCCGCAGGTATTAGAGGAAACCAACGTGTTATTCTATCAGTTAATCCAGACATGTAACACATTATCGTGGTCGGTTGGTGTTAATTGGTAAGTTAATTATGATATTCAGAGATAGGTAAGGTGACCGGCGTACAAAGACTCGCCTTCGCACACTTTACAATAATCTATCCAGGTTAAATTGCAAAGAAGAAGTGGGATTTATATATATATATATATATATATATATATATATATATATATATATATATATATATATATATGTAAATATACATGCATATATATGCATATATATAGGTATATATGTATATGTTTATTTGTATATGTGTGTATGTGTGCATGTGTATATGTATGTGTATGTACGTTGGTGTTAGCGTGTGCGTGTGCATGTACGTGAGTGCTTGCGTTTGCTTGTGTGTTTGTGCGTTTGTGTGTGTTTGTGTTCAGGTCACAGGTGTTCAGGTTCATCACGTGTCCAGGTCACCGACACTCCACAGTGACCCATATAGATGCCGCACGCAGAACACGACAGCGCATGTTCAGGTCACCGGGGCGACCTCTGGTGACCCACGCAGCTGACCTGTCACGTCTGCGGCCACAGCTGATCCGGCCGGAAGACATGATCGACCCCAGCGTGGACGAGCTGTCCATGATGACGTACCTGTCGCAGTACCCCAGCGCCGGACTCCGGCCGGGAGCGCCCGTCCACAGCCGGACACACCCAACCAGGTGCGGCGCTAAGGCTTCGTCCCGTCTGTCGTTCCTGTCTGTAGGCGACAATCCTGCTACCCTCTCACCTACTCTGTCTCTCTGTCTCTGTGTCTCTGTATTTATCTCTTTCCTTTTTTCTCTCCATTTCTCTATTTCCCTCTTTGTTCCTTTCTATCTTTACCTTTCTCTTTCTACGTTTCTCTCTTTCCCTCCTCTCTCTCTCTCTCTCTCTCTCTCTCTCTCTCTCTCTCTCTCTCTCTCTCTCTCTCTCTCTCTCTCTCTCTCTCTCTCTCTCTCTCTCTCTCTCTCTCTCTCTCTCTCTCTCTCTCTCTCTCTCTCTCTCTCTCTCTCTCTCTCTCTCTCTCTCTCTCTCTCTCTCTCTCTCTCTCTCTCTCTCTCTCTCTCTCTCGCTCTGCCGATGCTGGCCTTCGATTAATTCCACGCAGGTCACCAAGTTGCCATGCAAACACAGAACGGGCGTACCTGGTGATGGGTTCCCGTGTCCCGGTCATAGAGTTGCATGCTTTTGTTTAGGAGCCATTGTAATGTTCCTATGGGAGAAGGGTTTTGAAGTCAGCTATTTGGAGGGAATGCTGTTATAGAAGTGTCAGGAACGTCCTGTGCTGTAGAGCAGCCAATCGGGCTATTTTCCGCTCGTTCGCTGCACAGCTAGTTTGCTCCACTATCGCCGTCATGCGAGCTCTCAAACTCTACTGGCTGTGATGAACGGGCAGTCAAACCTAGTGCTACTCGCGAAGTTGGTTGAATTTGGCGCTCGACCGTGCGCTAGCGTTATCTTATCATGTCCATAAGGGTCATTGTCGCTGGCAAGTTCTGCGTGGACCGACCGACATGGTTTCAGACGACGTCCACTCGGATCTGTAGAATTCATGCCTTATCTGACGCCGATAACGACGTCGCCTGTGGCTGCTGTCTTAACGTATAGTCACACCGACGTAGCGTCGATTGGTTCAGATTAGCTGTGACTACGATACCGTACCAACAATACCATCGCGATGGTACCGGTACAGTATTTGCACCGATGTAATTTTGCTGCAATATTCTTAAGAATAAGAGGAAAATGAATGCAGGGTAAGGGTAGTTTGGAATTTTTTCGTTTCGCGAAACAAAAAGAGAGAGAGAGAGAGAGAGAGAGAGAGAGAGAGAGAGAGAGAGAGGGAGAGAGAGAGAGAGAGAGAGAGAGAGAGAGACGAGGAGACGGGAGACGGGAGACGGGAGACGAGAGACGAGAGACGAGAGACGAGAGACGAGAGACGAGAGACGAGAGACGAGAGACGAGAGACGAGAGACGAGAGACGAGAGACGAGAGACGAGAGACGAGAGACGAGAGACGAGAGACGAGAGACGAGAGACGAGAGACGAGAGACGGGAGACGGGAGACGGGAGACGGGAGACGAGAGACGAGAGACGAGAGACGAGAGACGAGAGACGAGAGACGAGAGACGAGAGACGAGAGACGAGAGACGAGAGACGAGAGACGGGAGACGGGAGACGGGAGACGGGAGACTGTCGGACACCAGATGTCGACAGGCTCCCACGAGGTGCTTGGGACGCCTAGGGGTAAGTTACTCGTCTCACAATCGAAAGGTTGTGGGTCCGAGTCTCACCTGTCGCTACTCTTTGCCCGTGACCAATCGGCGTGAGAGATTTGCGACGCTAAATGACTCAACGGTCGATGTGTCATAAAACCAATAACCAACCAACCGAGGTGCTTGGGACCACGGCCCAAGCACCTCATATTAACACCGTCGTGGAACTTGGCGAGGCCGCCAGCGAGACCACTGCGGTGTCTCAGCTTGATTTACATGACCTGACCAGCTCGGCGATTGTTTTTCAGTCGGAGCGACGCCGGCGACAGGTAGGGATCGCGGCGGCTTCGTCTCCGAACCAACACGCGCAGCCATTGGTGCGCGAGCGTGCACTCGCACGTGCGAGCACGCCTCGCCTCTGAACCAACATTTGTAGCCACTGGTGCGCGAACGTGCGATCACGCTTCCACCGGTCGTCGTGCGTTCGCACTGTGATCACGGTCGCGGACCAATGACGGCATGCACCCTGGCCCTGTGGTGCAAACGGTGTCTCGTCGCTGGCGGTATGCATGAGGCCGAGCTCAATGTATGTCTCACGGCGCGCTGACCGCCGCCGGGGCGTGCCGCTTCCTCGCTGCTCCGTAGCGACAGCTGCGGCACCCACCGCAGATCGACCAGGGCCCGGCATCCTCATGTCTCAGATTTAGGGCAAAATTGGTGCATAGGGTTATCCTATGCCATGAATCCACGTGTGCAAATTTTACTTTGATCAAGTCTACGGTTCAGGCGTTATAGCATCGGGCATTTCTGGAAGGTTACTCTGCAAGGTTATGTTCGGTGGCCAATAGCTAAGTGAATTATCGGTCAAAATATGAATATCTGTGCATTTTTGAACTTGCAAAGATTCGAGGATTCTAATTCTGACAATGTTTGTAATATGTGATGAAAA
This sequence comes from Imbricaverruca yamaguchii, assembly GCA_034440575.1. NCBI lineage: Eukaryota > Metazoa > Arthropoda > Thecostraca > Neoverrucidae > Imbricaverruca > Imbricaverruca yamaguchii. Next base: position 59,147 of record JAOTOL010000803.1, on the reverse strand, counting down.
TACAAGAGTTACCCCATGACCTCAGACCACGTGACCTTCCGAGACCTCGATGGCCTATTTTGAAAAAAATTAACAGATTGGAAGAACGATCTTTTGACTTGATATATAGCAAATAAATGTATGCATTTTTTACAGATCCTTATTTGGAGAGCGCAAGCGTTATTTGAACCATATTTGAAGTATTTACCACATTTGAAGTCTTTGGAAGATTGAGCTACTAAACCAGCCGTTTCTCCGTCCAAAATCGAGATGCCATTTGATAACACGTAGCAACGTGTTCTCTGGCATTGTGTGGATTTACGTCTTCTAATGTACTTATTTACGTCCAATATCCAGTTATCTATATCAGATAAAAGGCGCCTACTGACGTCAGAAGTGACCATTGACCTCAACTGAACTGTGATCAGGACTAGTAGACAGCGTTTTGTTATATCCAGTTATTTCGCTGAGTAAATGCATCTCAATTTAGTTTGCCGAGAACACTTCCTGTTAATGCTTGCATTCTAACAGAAAATACTATCCGTAGGGATTCATGAAGGCAATGTATATACCATGGTTACAAAACTATGGTATGCTTAGAACAAACATGCATCCAACCGATAAACAAGGAGGTACATCACGACACAACCATGTCCCGTCAGAAGTAGATCGAGGTACCATTTGGATATCTGATGGCATGGAAGCGATCCAAAGTTTGTGTTATATGCCCGAAGACATATATTATGACAGATTTGTGTGATTAGCACACAAATATGCAAGTAGCTGCTGTGACAAACCATGTTTCATATGTGCACCAGTTGTTTCCATCTCGTGTCTAGCTTGTCTTTGTGACTGTGTCTATCGTGAAACCTTCCCGGCACGTTCCCTACCGTTCGACAATACATATACCACAACGGCCGTAGCACCGTAGCACCACCAGAATATCTCGTGAAATTGTTGTGTTTCCTTGACGGCAAGAGCTTTCGTAAAGCGACCTGCGAGGCTCGCAGTGACCTTCTCCACCTCTTCCTTGGTGACAAAGCAGCTCTGAGACAGGCTTCACAATTGCTCGCAAACATCGCTAACTCTCGGAACTCGCCGTAGCTCTTTGGTGGCTCAGTACATCCCCCAGTGTTCCTCCCAAACCTCAGAAGCATAACAGCTTAACAGCTTAAGCATAACAGTCTAGCTCTCACGGGACCTCCCTACTCCTCAAGTTTTTCGGGCTGGTAATGCCATTCGTGCTCTGGAATTGCCTCTCAGTATTCCTCACAACGATCGCTAGCCCTTAGGGAATCTTTAGATCTCAGGGGTCCTGTTCGGCTCATAGGGACCCTTTCACGCCTCTTGGGCATTCCAGTCCAGTTCCCTCTGGCGTCCAGTGACCATTTTCAATCGTCAGGGGTCCTCTCCAGTTGTTGGGCCCTTTCCTGTCCTTGACAGTCTTTCTAGCTTCAAGGGTTTTCTAACTCTGACGTTGGAAAAATATGGTCTTTCCATCGTGTCAATCTTAAAAAGTGAATTTTAACGAGCATCGAGGTGACCGGAGGTTACGTAACCTGATGCCACGGGGAAACTCTTAAATCATTTATCAAATATAAAAAATATTACTGAAATTGGATTCCTTGAAACTTTGCGAGTTCAAAAATGTTTCGACATTGATATTTTGAACGATATTCAACATAGTGACATGCCACCGAGCGTAACCTCGCAGCGTGACCTTCCAGAAATGCCCGGGGCTATAACTCGTAAACCGCTGACCTGATCGAAATACAACTTTCGCAGGAGGGTTAAGGGCATCGGATAACTCAATGCATCAATAATTTGCTCAAATTCTGATACATGAGTGTGGACAATCACTCCCTTGCCTGGTTGATTTGGCCTATAATTCCCCAGTTATCGTTCGTTAAATTTATGAATATTATACAGTTTTGTGCATTACTATTTACCGTCCATCCATCCACACAATGCTGGAGAACGCGTTGGCATGTGTTATCAAACTGCATCTAGATATAGGACCCAGGGACGGCCTAGCTAATAGCTCAATCCTCGAAATACTTCAAATATGGTAAAGTTTGCGCTCTCCAAATGAGGATTGATATGAAAAAGCCAATTTTTATTCGCTACATATAAAACCAAAACATGGTCCTTTCATTGTCACTTAAAATATTTGCCAATCGAGGTGACGTGACATGAGGTCGTTGGGTAACTCTTTTATTATTGATCACATATTACAAATATTGCCAGAATTTGGTTTCTTGAACCTTTGAGAGTTAAAAAACGTCTGGATATTTATATGTTGACCGCCAATGGACTTAGTTATCAACCACCAAACATACTCTTACCGAGTGAGCCTTCCAGACATGCCCGAGGCTATAACTCCTGAACCGTTGGTGTGATTGAAGTACAATTTGCACAGGTGGATTCAGGGCATAAGACAACCCCATACACCAATTTTGATCAAAATCTGAGGCGTGAGGATGGACAATCATCCCTTTGCCTGGTCGATTTGTCCTGGAATCTCCCAGCTGTGTGCGTGTGCGTATGCGTGCCTCTATTCGATGTGCCACTACCCAGTGTGCCACGCTGCAGCTGTGTGTGTGCCGCTACTCGATGTGCCACTGCCCAGTGTGCCACGCTGCAGCTGTGTGTGTGCCGCTACACGGTGTGCCACTACCCAGTGTGCCACGCTGCAGCCGTGTGTGTGTGCCGCTACTCGGTGTGCCACTGCCCAGTGTGCCACGCTGCAGCTGTGTGTGTGCCGCTACTCGGTGTGCAGCCCATGTGCCACGCCTACTCGGTGTCCACTACCCAGTGTGCCACGCTGCAGCCGTGTGTGCCGCTACTCGGTGTGCCACTACCCAGTGTGCCACGCTGCAGCTGTGTGTGCCGCTACTGGTGTGCCACTACCCAGTGTGCCACGCTGCAGCCGTGTGTGTGTGCCGCTACTCGGTGTGCCACTACCCAGTGTGCCACGCTGCAGCCGTGTGTGTGCCGCTACTCGGTGTGCCACTACCCAGTGTGCCACGCTGCAGCTGTGTGTGTGCCGCTACTCGGTGTGCCACTACCCAGTGTGCCACGCTGCAGCTGTGTGTGCCGCTACTCGGTGTGCCACTACCCAGTGTGCCACGCTGCAGCCGTGTGTGTGTGCCGCTACTCGGTGTGCCACTACCCAGTGTGCCACGCTGCAGCCGTGTGTGTGCCACTACCCAGTGTGCCACGCCCAGTGTGCCACGCGTGCAACCATGTGCACGCTGTGTGTGCCGCTACTCGGTGTGCCACTACCCAGTGTGCCACGCTGCAGCCGTGTGTGTGCCGCTACTCGGTGTGCCACTACCCAGTGTGCCACGCTGCAGCTGTGTGTGTGCCGCTACTCGGTGTGCCACTACCCAGTGTGCCACGCTGCAGCCGTGTGTGTGCCGCTACTCGGTGTGCCACTACCCAGTGTGCCACGCTGCAGCTGTGTGTGTGCCGCTACTCGGTGTGCCACTTCCCAGTGTGCCACGCTGCAGCTGTGTGTGTGCCGCTACTCGGTGTGCCACTACCCAGTGTGCCACGCTGCAGCTGTGTGTGTGCCGCTACTCGGTGTGCCACTACCCAGTGTGCCACGCTGCAGCTGTGTGTGTGCCGCTACTCGCTGTGCCACTACCCAGTGTGCCACGCTGCAGCTGTGTGTGTGTGCCGCTACTCGGTGTGCCACTACCCAGTGTGCCACGCTGCAGCTGTGTGTGTGCCGCTACTCGGTGTGCCACTACCCAGTGTGCCGCGCTGCAGCTGTGTGTGTGCCGCTACTCGGTGTGCCACTACCCAGTGTGCCACGCTGCAGCTGTGTGTGTGCCGCTACTCGGTGTGCCACGTTGCAGATTGTGTTGCTGCACGACACGATTCACTTGCTGTACGGTAGTCATAGTTAGCCCGTCCGCATGCGTCTCGCCTCGAGTCGGCAGGCGACGACACACCCGGAGGACCGCCGCAGACGCTTCTGCTCCCGCTCCTGGCCACCATGCGTCCAGCTGGCCACGCCCACACCTGAGTCACGGCCAGCTGGCCACGCCCACACCTGAGTCACAACCAGCTGGCCACGCCCACACCTGAGTCACGGACAGCTGGTCACGCCCCCACCCGAGTCACGGCCAGCTGGTCACGCCCCCACCTGAGTCACGGCCAGCTGGCCACGCCCACACCTGAGTCACAACCAGCTGGCCACGCCCACACCTGAGTCACGGCCAGCTGGCCACGCCCACACCTGAGTCACAGCCAGCTGGCACCGCCCACACCTGAGTCACGGCCAGCCGGAATGTATTCGCTATGCGTCACTCGCCGTCGGCTCTGCAGGAATGTATCGGGATAGGATGGAAGCGCAGTCCATACTGTTTACCTTGAGCGGCGCCGGGCCGTTCTGACATGCAGTGGTGTGCCACCGTTCCGAATACCTCGCTGGTTTGGTCGGGGCCCCGGACATTTTCATGACACACTGGAACATGAGCAACGCTTCCCTCAGCAGATGACAGACTTCTCGGCTTGTCAGGATGGACAGGTGCCAGTTCTCAGTCTGTGGAGGTGGACAGGTGCCAGTTCTCAGTCTGTGGAGGTGGACAGGTGCCAGTTCTCAGTCTGTGGAGGTGGACAGGTGCCAGTTCTCCACCCGTTCGCCCGGACAGGTGGGGTTTCCAGTATCTGTGGGCCGGAACGTGCCAGATCCCGGCCTGTATGAACGAATAGATGTCAGTTCCCGGCCTGTTGGAATGAATAGGTGGCAACTGCAGATCTATCGTGACGAATAAGTGGAAGCTCCTGATCTATCAGGACGAATAGGTGGCAGCTGCTGATCCGCCCATACGGATAGGTTGCAGCTACTGATCAGATTTTACAGATCAGATACAGCTACTGATCAGCTACTGATCAGATCAGGAATATACAGGATGCAACGAAGGGAAATTTGATGAAAACAAAATTAAGAAATCTGGCAGGCTTGCAAGAGCAAAGCATGCAAAAAACGACAAATATATACAGTTAATCTTGCAGAAATGTTTGAGCTCAAATTTGACTTACACCAAAGAAAATGTTCCATTGGATGGTAGCTAACAGTCGGTACCTCCAACAGTGTGCCTGTTGAGAAGTCTCTGAAATATTCCATATGCATGGCCCTACAATTTTCTGAATGTACATGCAATTTATAAATTAACTCGTTGAAAATGAAGCTTTTTCATATTACAAAAAATGTTATAGAACAAAGCGATGCACCCGGACAAGTTCTTTCAGATGTTGTCTTAAAATATTTTGTCCATGCATATTTACTGTCTCGAAAATCCATTTTCTTAAGTTCAAGCTGTTTGGCCATCTTTTATTACCAGATTTGTTGTCGTACTAGACGTTGCAATCACATGAGATCACAGGAAATTACCTATAGCATCGTATTTCACATATCGTTCAAAAATACAACATTTAACATTCTCCTTTTTCAGGAGCATCCGATAATATTTTGACAATACCCAAGGTACCCACGGCCCCACATTCCACGTTCACCCCAAAAATTCGATTTGGGCTAACTTCGAAATCGACGCCGTGTGTAACGATTTGGTTATCAAAGCCAGCTCGTCGACGTTTGAACTGCCTTCATTTACCTGACACAAGTACCATTGTGCAGTACGGTGTCCCATGCGCAATGTCCACATGCGCAGTGCCCCAAGAACGTGGATAATGAGGTCACATAATGGTCGTGAAAATGATGTTTCCGGGCAGAGGCTACGTACACCGTGACAGCAAAAACTGGCTTGCAAAACTGGCTGGCGTCCGTGTAAATGATGCTCTGCAGGTTGAAAGAAAGCATAATTGTATTTCTTGTTGTAATGTGATGACATAGTCGAATATGGTCAGATTGCATCGTTGTCATGTTTCATGCCATTCAGTACGTGCTGTAAGTAACCACCAGATGTTCCGGGGTAAAATTACGTCGCTATACGGAAATAAACGACGACACCACGGTGATCATAACACGTTTAATCCTTGCTAAGGAAACTACAACAGCTGCATCGGAGAGCTGCAAACGTGTAAGCTGGAAACACAAGTTATCATCTGACGTTTATTTCGTTGTTTTATCCCATCCTTGTTATATTGTGCACTGCTTAGTGCAGTACATTAATGTCCAATAATGTGGGGATATGCAGGGAGTGCCCAAAACGTGAACAATGAAACCACAGGAAGCTTGTGAACTGTTCATGTATTCAGGGGACACTGTGTATAACGTGACATAAACTCGTGTTTGCATGGCGATAGGGATTCGACTGTGGTCCATATAAATAATGGCTACAAATATAATGAAGACATAATTGTACTTCTTGCTGTGAGGCTAGCAAGGTTGAACATGGTCAGCTGTTTCGATTACCAGACCACCAGATGTTCCAAAGTAAAATCACATCGTCACACGTAGCTAAGCCTATTGGTCACCTTGAACTTTGTGAAGTTGAAAAAAGGCAACCTAAGATTTACATGAATAAGTTTTTAATGTTTTTCGTTACACAAACGTATCACACTGTTTTTATTTCATTGTTCGATCTCCTGAAGTTGTTGAATGGGAGGAAACTTACTCGAGATCCGCCCGTTCCGAAAATCGCGAAATCGTGGAAGGCATGGAGAACGAACGCCTATAAGGGATGTTTAAAAGTAAAACTGATTTGTTTTATTTTCACAAATCAACCAAATCGTACCCGTTTGTATTTATGCCGTCACATTTATAAACTTCAATTGGATAGGGGTCACAGAAGGTCACAGTGTCACCAGGTCATGGGTCACCGGGTCAGGCGCGATAAATGTTGAAATTTCATTAAAGATATGTTTTTAATCATTTTTCTTCTCACAGATGCATAATATGTCACACTTCCTCTTCATTATCTATCTTTCTTCGGTATCTTAAGTATCCTAGGTATTTTCAAAACCTGTCTATCTATCAATAGATACCCTTGCTTTATGACTTGAAAATAATTCCGGGAGCTTTCACTCCGAACCCGTTAGTCGGTTCGGGCTAAAACGTATTCAGGCGTGTCCAAAGCATAACAATACGCTGAACACAACTTTTGGTCCAAATACAAATTTAACGGGTGTAAAATTTAAAAATATTTTGTCGATATGTCGTGGAACGCACCAGCTGTCAGACCGTCCAGCGACGCTCTGTGTCAGCGACACAGTGCACCAGCGACGCTCTGTGCCAGCGACGCAGTGCACCAGCGATGCTCTGTGTCAGCGACGCAGTGCACCAGCGATGCTCTGTGTCAGCGACGCAGTGCACCAGCGACGTTCTTCAGCAGTGCACCAGCGACGCTCTGTGTCAGCGACCAGTGCACCAGCGATGCTCTGTGTCAGCGACGCTGCACCAGCGACGCCTGTGTCAGCGACGCAGTGCACCAGCGATGCTCTGTGTCAGCGACACAGTGCACCAGCGACGCTCTGTGTCAGCGACGCAGTGCACCAGCGACGCTCTGTGTCAGCGACGCAGTGCACCAGCGACGCTCTGTGTCAGCGACGCAGTGCACCAGCGACGCTCTGTGTCAGCGACGCAGTGCACCAGCGACGCTCTGTGTCAGCGACGCAGTGCACCAGCGACGCTCTGTGTCAGCGACGCAGTGCACCAGCGACGCTCTGCGTCAGTGATGCTCCGTCAGCGGTCTGCTGGTGTTCTGCCGGGCCGTGAGCGCCGGTGCCGCGTGATCAGTGTTCCCCTGCCAGCGGCGACGGACGGCTCCGGCCAGGCTTCAGTGACCGCCACTGGTGGTGACACCGCCTGGCCGCCTCGCTCCGCCGCCCCAGCTGCGCCGGCCAGGCCTCAGTGACCGCTACTGGTGGTGACACAGCCTGGCCGCCTCGCTCCACCGCCCCAGCTGCGCCGGCCAGGCCTCAGTGACCGCTACTGGTGGTGACACCGCCTGGCCGCCTCGCTCCACCGCCCCAGCTGCGCCGGCCAGGCCTCAGTGACCGCTACTGGTCGTGACACCGCCTGGCCGCCTCGCTCCACCGCCCCAGCTGCGCCGGCCAGGCCTCAGTGACCGCTACTGGTGGTGACACCGCCTGGCCGCCTCGCTCCACCGCCCCAGCTGCGCCGGCCAGGCCTCAGTGACCGCCACTGGTGGTGACACCGCCTGGCCGCCTCGCTCCGCCGCCCCAGCTGCGCCGGCCAGGCCTCAGTGACCGCTACTGGTCGCGACACCGCTTGACCGCCTCGCTCCACCGCCCCAGCTGCGCCGGCCCTACACAAATAAGCACGCTGCTCGCCTGTCACCGCCAGCTGGGTCCAGCCTCACCCTGGAATGGCAGCTGTTGCCTGAGACCGACGATGTCCGTCGGCTGCTGGGATGAGATTGAGCGATATTTCGCAGTTTGCAGGCACAGATCCAGCGGCGCCGGAGCTCGCCGGTCTGTTTTATTTGAAACATTTTGACGCACGTGGAGCTTGTTGGTTGGAAGATTGTCTGAAAAGCATTCGGGCTACCGCCGCAGCCTAAGGCACTCACTCCAACCCCGTGGCTAAAAATCAGCTAAGAAGATCACCCTAAAATCCTTCGTTCCCGCTTGACTCGGAACCGATGGGTAGCGATGGTGATAACAGTTGATATATTGGCACACATTACTCAGTGACCAGTTCAACATCATCTGCAGCAATGACAGTGCTGACAGTGGCAGCGGTGACGGAAGTGGCGCAACACTGTCTGCAGTAGTAGTGGCATTAAGGAGACACCCTGGACTGGCGCAGTATGGACTGGCGTAGACAATGTACACTGACGCATATTCGATCATGGTACTGACGTCAGTGGCAATGTGGCGAGAACACGAACTGATGTGATTACGGGAGTGACTTGTAGTGACAGTATGGCGAGAACACGGACTGGTACATTTGTGATTATAATAGCGGCGGTAGTGACAGTATGGCGAGAACACAGACTGGTACATTTGTGATTATAATAGTGGCGGTAGTGACAGTATGGCGAGAACACGGACTGGTACATTTGTGATTATAATAGCGGCGGTAGTGACAGTATGGCGAGAACATGGACCGGCACATTTGTGGTTATGGTAGTGCCGGCAGTGACATAATGGTATCAACACAGACTGGTACAAATGCGATTATTGTAGTGACGGCAATGACACTATGGTAACAACACGGACTGGTACAGATGTGATTATTGTAGTGCCGGCAGTGACGGTATGGTAACGACACGGACTGATACAGATGTGATTATTGTAGTGACAGAAGTGACAGGACTGGCATGGACCGTGGCCTGGTACGGCATTCACTGCAGTTATGGCAGCGACCTCAGTGAAGTCTGGTGCGAAAGGTATAGTAACGCTCGTGTCGTCAACTGTGGTGCGAGATGTACAGTACCGATTGTGTCGCCAACTGTAACGCGAGAGGTACAGTACCGATTGTGTCGCCAACTGTTGCATGAGAGGTACAGTACCGACTGTGTTGTTAACTGTGGTGCGAGATGTACAGTACCGATTGTGTCGCCAACTGTAACGCGAGAGGTACAGTACCGATTGTGTCGCAAACTGTTGCATGAGAGGTACAGTACCGACTGTGTTGTTAACTGTGGTGCGAGAGGTACAGGTCCGATTGTGTCGCCAACTGTGACGCCGGTCACTACATTGCTGGACAGTTGGTGTCCGTTGGGAGGACTGCCGTGGACTGACAGTCCGGTATGGACTGACAGTCCGGTGTGGATTGACAGCCCGGTGTGGACTGACAGTCCGGTGTGGACTGACAGCCCGGTGTGGACTGACGGCCCGGTGTGGACTGACAGTCCGGTGTGGACTGACAGTCCGGTTTGGACTGACAGTCTGGTGTGGACTGACAGTCCGGTGTGGACTGACAGCCCGGTGTAGACTGACAGTCCGGTGTGGACTAACAGTCCGGTGTGGACTGACAGTCCGGTGTGGACTGACAGTCCGGTGTGGACTGACGGCCCGGTGTGGACTGACAGTCCGGTGTGGACTGACAGCCCGGTGTGGACTGACAGTCCGGTGTGGACTGACAGTCCGGTGTGGACTGACAGTCCGGTGTGGACTGACAGTCCGGTGTGGACTGACAGTCCGGTGTGGACTGACAGCCCGGTGTGGACTGACAGCCCGGTGTGGACTGACAGCCCGGTGTGGACTGACAGCCCGGTGTGGACTGACAGCCCGGTGTGGACTGACAGCCCGGTGTGACAGTGTCGGCTTGAGTCAGCCGCCTGCACCTGAAGCCGGCACGCTGTCGCCGCCGACACTAGCCATTACACGACAAGGTACCTCCGGACCACTGACAGGTCACGGCCTATCGGACACTCCTGACAAGCCACGGCCCGTCCGACGCCCTGAAGGTATCAGGTCAGGCCCGTGAAAGGCATGGGTCGACACCCTGAAGTCAGGCGTCCGACACCCTGAAGGTCACGGCCCGTCCGACACCCTGAAGGTCATGGTCGACACTGAAGGTCACGGCCCGTCCGACACCCAGGTCAGGCCCGTCCGACACCCGAAGGTCATGGCACCACTGACAGGTCACGGCCCGTCCGACACCCTGACAGGTCATGGCACCACTGACAAAACGGCCCGTGACAGTCCCTGACAGGCCATGGCACCACTGACAGGTCACGGCCCGTCCGACACCCTGACAGGCCATGGTAACACTGACAGGTCACTGACAGGTCACGGCCCGTCCGACACCCTGACAGGTCATGGTAACACTGACAGGTCACGGCCCGTCCGACACCCTGACAGGTCATGGTAACACTGACAGGTCACGGCCCGTCCGACACCCTGACAGGTCATGGTAACACTGACAGGTCACGGCCCAGCCGACACCACGGACATGCCATGGCCGGCGGACCCTTTGATTGATGTACGATCTTGAAAACGGGCGGCAATTCACTCGACTTTAGGCCAGGCTGGACGCCTATTTTGTTTTCTCATTTCTGACAGCTTCCAATGATACAAATTACAGGGTGTATAACATAATATAAGTTCTTAAAGTTCGAAGGATATCCATTGACACTTTTAGTAATATATTCATCCATTGGATAATGCATTAGACGTTTAGAACGCTCAAGCTTATTTTTGGAGTTTTATCTCTGACCCACCTGGATAATGACCTAGCATATCCCAGGAGCAGTGCTTCACAGATGATATCACATAAAAACTTAAAGTGTGCGGGAATATCACATGACTTTGCAACCCAGTTAGCTAGATCTACGAGAAATCCGAAGAGGGTGACTTATGGTTAGCGTTGCATCTGCTGAGAATCAGATGCAACCTGATCTAGTTGGTACAGTGCAAGAATCCAGCAAGTGAACAGTACAAATCTGGCATCGTGACACTTATATGCAACATCTCTCAGTGATTATTATGCAGTCATTGAAAGCGACACAGCGTCTCATTGTATATACACCCTGAATGCTTTGGTACTGAGACTCCTGTCACTGACGTCTGAATTGTAGGCAAAAAATGACTCCAGCAATCTGCGCGCGGCCTGAGGCACCAATGCTCCACGTCTCAATGGTGGATTGGCCGGCAGCCGTGTCTGCTGCCGGTAACCGGTAACTGGTAGCCGGTAACCGGTGCCCAGTGTCTGCAGCTAACCCGTCTGTCCACGCACTTGACTGGTAACTCAGCTGTGACACCTGTCTGATAAGAAAGCTGCCTGCCACTTGGCTTTGGAGAATCAGTCTGGTATCTGAATCCCTGCGATGAGCTGAAGTTCGGGCAGCTAGCTAAATTAAGATGGCCCAGATAGCCCAAGCTGACGGCCATGGGCATCACCACGGCAAGGTTCTCCTTTAAACCCCGCGAAATGCAACATTATGTCCAGAGCCCATGGCATTGCATTAGAAAACTAACACCAAAACTATCTCGTCTCCCCTATCAAAAATCCAAGGCGATGCCCATGCTCAAGCCCTTCACTCTTGGCAACCCTGCTGCAAGTCTGCTATCTACCTGATAGTTTAGTTTGCGTAGATATCGCGCCATGGGTAGGGTCGTCTCAGTAGCGCGTGATTCATCGGGCGGAACGGGCTGGAGCCGGAAGTCTGTCCGGTCTCAGTAACACACGCGCAGAGACATCGACTGTCTTATTCAGATGCAGTGTGGTTGACTCCAATTAGTTGAATGGTCATATTAGATAAGTTATTCCTTAATCTGCTCACGTATTGTTGTAACGCAATGCTAGTGCCATGGTGATATAATATGAGATCTGCCAAGGTCTATTGGCTACGTTTGTTGGCACTCATTGGAACGGTACCCACAGAGCTTTGAGTTCAGAAAGCTTGAATTCATAGCCGACCAATGTAACCCAACATCACATTATTAAAAGCTTCTATCTAGTTGCGCTCTGTCCATGGAGTTGAATGGTGTTCAAGTAGGGTTTTAAGCATTCTTTTTACTTGTTTGTCATTGAGTTGCGAAACATTTCGCTTCTTGATTCTCTTGAGTTGTGAAACATTCCTCTTCTTGAGTTGATTCCAATGCATGCAGCACATACTGTAGCTTCGTGTGCATTGCATTCGTCTTCATGTGTCTTCATTCCCATTGAGAAACCCTGTGTTAACACAGGGTTTCTGTTTCACAACACAGGTTTCTATTTTCTATTTCACAACACAGGGCTTACTATTTTTATCTTTGAGGGATCTTGCAGAGGAGAGAAATTCCATCCCAGTCATAAATATGCTATAGCTATGCTCTGAATAACGATGCTATAGCTACAATCACAGCTATGCATGGAGCGCACCTTTACCCAGCGTTGATGTGTTGGTTTGATGGATACTTTATCCACGGAGTTGATCTACATGGGTGTTTGTTTACACGGGTGATGCGGTCTATACGGGTGATGTGGTCTACACGGGTGAGGTAGTCTACACGGGTGAGGTGGTCTACACGGGTGATGTGGTCTACACGGGTGAGGTAGTCTACACGGGTGAGGTAGTCTACACGGGTGATGTGGTCTACACGGGTGAGGTAGTCTACACGGGTGATGTGGTCTACACGGGTGATGTGGTCTACACGGGTGAGGTGGTCTACACGGGTGAGGTAGTCTACACGGGTGATGTGGTCTACACGGGTGATGTGGTCTACACGGGTGATGTGGTCTACACGGGTGATGTGGTCTACACGGGTGAGGTAGTCTACACGGGTGAGGTGGTCTACACGGGTGATGTGGTCTACACGGGTGAGGTCACGGGTCTACACGGGTGACCGGGAGAGGTCACACGGGTGATGTGGTCTACACGGGTGAGGTGGTCTACACGGGTGAGGGTCTACACGGGTGAGTGGTCTACACGGGTGAGTGGTCTACACGGGTGAGGTCTACACGGGTGAGGTAGTCTACACGGGTGATGTGGTCTACACGGGTGATGTGGTCTACACGGGTGAGGTGGTCTACACGGGTGATGTGGTCTACACGGGTGATGTGGTCTACACGGGTGATGTGGTCTACACGGGTGATGTGGTCTACACGGGTGAGTGGTCTACACGGGTGATGTGGTCTACACGGGTGATGTGGTCTACACGGGTGAGGTGGTCTACACGGGTGATGTGGTCTACACGGGTGATGTGGTCTACACGGGTGATGTGGTCTACACGGGTGATGTGGTCTACACGGGTGATGTGGTCTACACGGGTGAGGTGGTCTACACGGGTGATGTGGTCTACACGGGTGATGTGGTCTACACGGGTGATGTGGTCTACACGGGTGATGTGGTCTACACGGGTGAGGTGGTCTACACGGGTGATGTGGTCTACACGGGTGAGGTGGTCTACACGGGTGAGGTGGTCTACACGGGTGAGGTGGTCTACACGGGTGAGGTGGTCTACACGGGTGAGGTGGTCTACACGGGTGAGGTGGTCTACACGGGTGATGGTCTACACGGGTGACGTCACACGGGTGAGTGGTCACGGGTGAGTGGTCTACACGGGTGAGTGGTCTACACGGGTGAGGTGGTCTACACGGGTGAGTGGTCTACACGGGTGAGGTGGTCTACACGGGTGAGGTGGTCTACACGGGTGAGGTGGTCTACACGGGTGATGTGGTCTACACGGGTGAGGTAGTCTACACGGGTGATGTGGTCTACACGGGTGAGGTGGTCTACACGGGTGAGGTAGTCTACACGGGTGATGTGGTCTACACGGGTGATGTGGTCTACACGGGTGAGGTAGTCTACACGGGTGAGGTGTCTACACGGGTGATTGGTCTACACGGGTAGCACCGGGACTACACGGGTGAGGTGGTCTACACGGGTGATGTTACACGGGTGATGTGGTCTACACGGGTGAGGACACGGGGGTGTACACGGGAAGTAGTCACACGGATCACGGGGATGTGGTCTACACGGGTGAGTGGTCTACACGGGTGATGTGGTCTACACGGGTATGTGGTCTACACGGGTGAGTGGTCTACACGGGTGAGGTGGTCTACACGGGTAGTAGTCTACACGGGTGATGTGGTCTACACGGGATGGTCTACACGGGTGAGGTAGTCTACACGGGTGAGTGGTCTACACGGGTGATGTGGTCTACACGGGTGAGTGGTCTACACGGGTGAGTGGTCTACACGGGTAGTGGTCTACACGGGTGAGTGGTCTACACGGGTGAGTGGTCTACCGGGTCACACGGGTGAGTGGTCTATCACACGGGTGAGGTGGTCTACACGGGTGGGGTCTACACGGGTGAGGTGGTCTACACGGGTGAGGTGGTCTACACGGGTGAGGTAGTCTACACGGGTGATGTGGTCTACACGGGTGAGGTGGTCTACACGGGTGAGGTGGTCTACACGGGTGAGGTAGTCTACACGGGTGAGTGGTCTACACGGGTGAGTGGTCTACACGGGTGATGCACACGGGTGAGTGGTCTACACGGGTGAGGTGGTCTACACGGGTGAGGTAGTCTACACGGGTGATGTGGTCTACACGGGTGAGTGGTCTACACGGGTGAGTGTCTACACGGTGAGGTGGTCTACACGGGTGATGTGGTCTACACGGGTGATGTGGTCTACACGGGTGATGTGGTCTACACGGGGGGCTACACGGGTACACGGGATGTGGTCTACACGGGTGGGTCTACACGGGTGAGTGTCACACGGATGTGGTCTACACGGGTGATGTGGTCTACACGGGTGATGTGGTCTACACGGGTGAGTGGTCTACACGGGTGGGTGTCACGGGTGATGTGGTCTACATGGGTGGTGGTCTACACGGGTGATGTGGTCTACACGGGTGATGTGGTCTACACGGGTGATGTGGTCTACATGGGTGGGCTGGTCTACACGGGTGATGTGGTCTACACGGGTGGGTTGGTCTACACGGGTGAGATGACTTTGTCGCTTCAGTGGGGGAGGCCGCGATGCTCCATGTTATGCTATGCTCCGTTATCAATGATATGTATTTGAGGTAATACCTGAACCGTTCAGTCCACCCCATTGAAATTTGGCGTATGTTTTACATCTCGAGTTTTGCACGCGTTGCGTCAAAACATTGTGCTCTAGAATCGTTGGATAGCGGGGCTAGGGCGGATCAGAAACAGGTCACCGCCTCGTCTCAATGCCGATATAAATTCACACTAATACATTTCTTACAAAAAACGATACAAGAAACAGTCAATAGTGAGACATGAGTGAGATCGAGAAAAAGGCAAAATATCAAATATAATCGCATACCATGTCTCGAAGACAAACTGAGGTTCAAACTGAAGATAGTTGTTTCCTTGCGTGGGACTTTGTCTTTGGAAATGCTACGACAAATTACGTCCTTCAGAAGCATCCCAGGTTTGAAGTCGATATCAGGTCAGGTCATTAAGATGCTACCTGAAACGTCCAGTAGATCTCATGCATTACTCTGGATATTTTTGTATTCTGGGGGATAAAATACGACCGCTTGCGTAGAACCCATGGATAATGCAGGGTAACTTGAGATATGATCAGAAACCGCCAGGATATCTTGTATTATTCTAGGGGTTCTTGGTATTCTAGTTGATAAAATACGAACTCTTGCAAAGTACACATTACTAATCCATGGAAATTTTGTACCCATGGTGGCATTTTGATGTGACCAGGGTCCAGAATTTGGATGACAAAATTATAACTTATTTGTAAAACTTTTGTGACTAAAAGAACTACAATTATATATTTTGTTCTCAAACATTGTCTAACATTATGTGAAGCATATGGTTCAATCAGTCTGCATCTACAGTTCCATGTCAACATGATGAAACATTCAAAAATTGTTCAATCTGAATCTGCTAACCTGACGACAAGAGCGAGCTCTGTTGAGCTCAACCGTAAAAGGAATGCGAGAGCAGCAGCGTCGCCTACTTCAGAGCTCCTCCGGATTTGTGCAGCTGTGCAAACCCAATGCTCCTCTAGTAGCAAAGGCCATTACAGGAACCGTGACAGCACAATGGTCTGGACTTCACGTATTCATCTCACTGCATACCACTGAAATTGATAATGCCAAGACGTGCAGCCGTTGCAATTGAGAATGCCTCTTCAGAGGGTTGCTGATGCTGCGGACCGGACTCATTCCGCTGCACGGGCCACGCGCTGAAGATGCTCCTGTGGTGTGGCTGAAGCTGCCAATATCTGACGGATAAAATACAGTCACAGCCAAACGGCTGCTGGGAGTCAGATGTAATCAGGTATAGAACGTCCCGAGAAACGTCTAATGGTAGTGCCTTCACGATCGCAATGAGTCCAAAGCTATAAACCGAGACATACGCAAACAAACTAAACGAACGTACAGTAGCATCCTACACAAAGACACACCCTGCTCCTGTGGTACATACTCTTGGAACCATCAGCAAAAATCCTTGTGTGTCCTTGGTGAGAGTCCAGGTGCTCAATTGTTTTCGAACGGCGCAATTCCGACGGCATTGTTTCCCTCATACTTGACATTTTCATACGAATGGCTGCGTTGGAACGAGGTGAAACAACCGTCCGCTTGTGTTGGATTCGAAACCACATCGGGGTATGATGCAACGAGTGCGGTTGACCCTGCGGCGAAGTGGGCAGCGCGAGATCATCGTCCACGTATATGCCCGCTTCCTGCTAAGAACCACTTCTCCATTATTGCGCATTTCATACTTGCTAAGTGGTGAAGGGAATAGCATATATAAATATATAATAAGCTACATGCAATCAAGCCACATCTGAGGCCTTGGTCGTTATGCCTGTGTTGGTCCAGGCTGGAGGAGGCCACACTTTGCAGGATACGCAGCGGGCAAACCAGCGCTACCCATCGCTATCTTCTGTGTGGGGAGGAGAGGATGTAGTGCCCCCGCTGTCTGGAAACCCCGACTGTGCACCATCTACTACTCACGTGACAGCACTTTGCACCAGAGCGCCGATTGTTTTCATGGAAGAAACGTGGACCGTTTGACATGTGAAGACATTCTGGGAAGCAACTCACAACTTGTACATTCTGGAAACTTGCTTCGTTACTCGTCAGCGATTGGATTTCAAACCACGTACCCACCCAGGTAATAGTTACCACCAACAGTGAAGCACTACCGTAAAGGTTATGGGCGCGAATGATCAAGCCTGGTTGATGCGCCCTAGATTCCAAATAACTAGCCAACTAGCAAGCTGCCAATATCTCTGGTGTAGTGCTTGCTGTGCTACTTATGCCACTGACTTTCGTATTACCAGCAAACTTGTGCTGCAAAAAGATAGGTCCTCCGAGAATATTTCGCTGGCGGTGAACTTATCACATACTGAGAGCATTCGCAGTTCATTTGATGCTACAATCCATGTAAACTAATTATCCGTACATCACTGCAGCATGGAACTTGTAATTCTGAGTTGTCAACGTTGACTTGACAATGCGTGTTTACATGAGCTGCCACTCGTTGCAGGCAAGACAAACTCGTCCTGATAGGTGTCTTGAATGTGGGCTTGTCGCATCGAGACATCATGCAAACCCAGCTGTGTCGCCTTCCATATTGTATCTAAGTTGCCATTACTCTATTGTGCAGGGCTTACAACATTCCATTGTAATTTCACCCACGGTATCGTTCTGTCCACCATTGTTGCCCGCCAGGCTGCATTTCGTTGTCGCACCAGGTCGTTTCCGAGTGCACCGCGAAGAAGCACGGCTAGGACTTCTATCGTGGAGAAGGAGGGATGCAGGACAACGAAGGACCGAGGACAGTCATTCGACCACTCGCCGTTCGGTAGCTTTGCAATTATCAGGAAGTGTTTCCTGCTGCAGGGGGTCGGCGTCCGCAGTCGGCGACATTCTTAATCAGTAGACACTGCGGTGCTGACCTTCCGTCTACTGCCCTCTACCGCAGGACGCGTCGTTACTCTGACACTCCTGCCCTCAGAGTTACCCCGACACCCCTGCCTTCAGAGTTACCCCGACACCCCTGCCCTCACAGTTACCCCGACACCCCTGCCTCAGAGTTACCCCGACACCCCTGCCCTCAGAGTTACCCCGACACCCCTGCCCTCAGAGTTACCCTTAACCCGACCCCCTGCCCTCAGAGTTACCCTGACACCCCTGCCCTCAGAGTTACCCCGACACCCCTGCCCTCAGAGTTACCCCGACACCCCTGCCCTCAGAGTTACCCCGAATTACCCCGACACCCCTGCCCTCAGAGTTACCCCGACACCCCTGCCCTCAGAGTTACCCCGACCCCCCCCCAGCTTCAGGTTACCCTGACACCCCTGCCCTCAGAGTTACCCCGACACCCCTGCCCTCAGAGTTACCCCGACACCCCTGCCTTCAGAGTTACCACCCCCCCCCCAGAGTACCCTGACACCCCTGCCCTCAGAGTTACCCCCACCCCTGCCCTCAGAGTTACCCCACCCCTGCCCTCAGAGTTACCCCGACACCCCTGCCCTCAGAGTTACCCTGACACCCCTGCCCTCCCCCTCAGAGTTACCCTGACACCCCTGCCCTCAGAGTTACCCTGACACCCCTGCCATCAGAGTTACCCTGACACCCCTGCCCTCAGAGTTACCCTGACACCCCTGCCCTCAGAGTTACCCCGACACCCCTGCCCTCAGAGTTACCCTGACACCCCTGCCCTCATTCTGCCCTCAGAGTTACCCCGACACCCCTGCCCTCAGAGTTACCCCGACACCCCTGCCCTCAGAGTTACCCTGACACCCCTGCCCTCAGAGTTACCCCGACACCCCTGCCCTCAGAGTTACCCCGACACCCCTGCCCTCAGAGTTACCCTGACACCCCTGCCCTCAGAGTTACCCCGACACCCCTGCCCTCAGAGTTACCCCGACACCCCTGCCCTCAGAGTTACCCCGACACCCCTGCCCTCAGAGTTACCCTGACACCCCTGCCCTCAGAGTTACCCCGACACCCCTGCCCTCAGAGTTACCCCGACACCCCTGCCCTCAGAGTTACCCCGACACCCCTGCCCTCAGAGTTACCCCGACACCCCTGCCCTCAGAGTTACCCCGACACCCCTGCCCTCAGAGTTACCCCGACACCCCTGCCCTCAGAGTTACCCCGACACCCCTGCCCTCAGAGTTACCCTGACACCCCCCCAGAGTTACCCCCTGCCCTCAGAGTTACCCCGACACCCCTGCCCTCAGAGTTACCCCGACACCCCTGCCCTCAGAGTTACCCCGACACCCCTGCCCTCAGAGTTACCCCGACACCCCTGCCCTCAGAGTTACCCCGACACCCCTGCCCTCAGAGTTACCCCGACACCCCTGCCCTCAGAGTTACCCTGACACCCCTGCCCTCAGAGTTACCCTGACACCCCTGCCCTCAGAGTTACCCCGACACCCCTGCCCTCAGAGTTACCCCGACACCCCTGCCTCAGAGTTACCCCGACACCCCCCTCAGAGTTACCCCGACCCCGAGTTACCCCCCTGCCCTTCAGAGTTACCCCGACACCCCTGCCCTCAGAGTTACCCCGACACCCCTGCCCTCAGAGTTACCCCGACACCCCTGCCCTCAGAGTTACCCCGACACCCCTGCCCTCAGAGTTACCCTGACACCCCTGCCCTCAGAGTTACCCCGACACCCCTGCCTCAGAGTTACCCCGACACCCCTGCCCTCAGGGTGCGGTGTTACGGGCCCGGTGTCAGCGCCACCGGCCCGATGGTTGGAGCGGCCACCTTCTTCACGGTGGAGACATTGTCGGCCGGCCAGGGCAAGCTGGAGTGCCAGCTCGTGCGGCCTGGGGGTGTGGTGGAGCCGGTGAGTGCCTGACAGTGTAGACGAGGCTGACCGGGGCCGAGCGACAGCGGTGGCCGTTGGCCGGACAGTTAGCACTACCGATGGCTGGCGCGGAGCTGCGGTGATTTCAAAGGCAGCAGCGTCGTTGAATGCTGTGCGTAATGGTGTGATGAATAATGTGAATGTAATTGACACGCAGCAATGTGCCATGTATAAATACATTTACATATCAATACACACATGTACATGCAGGCTGATTTTAGACTTACCCTGTGTGTGTACGTTAAAACAAACCCTAATATTCATTATCTATTTCTCATAATGCTTCGTGGCATGCTGAATGGTTTATGTTGTATATGGAAGAAGAAGGTAGCCGATAATGATCCTTTTCAGCAGCTGGTAAAATGTTGAGCATACGTTTGTTACACGGGTGTTGATTTATGAAGATTATTGGGGGGATATATGAAGGCGATGGGCAATACCAAATTGATTGTTGCTGGGGGGGGGCATCATTAATGGGGCACTTGCCAATAAAACAATAAAACAATATATAAAACAACACTCCTGGTTTACTGTTCTCGCAAACTATTCCGCACTGCGAAAACAACTTTTTATGTCGTGCTCAATCTAAGCTTGGTATTAGGCCCGCGCTACAGGTACACTGGATATTCTGGACATAAAATACCTAGAGGAGTCGCTTACCACCATCCATTCTGAGGGCAAATCTAAGCCGGTGGTGCCCTGGGTAACGAACCTGAATGTGAATATGGCGTTGGGTGCAGTGTTGCAAAGCGGTTTCAGCGACCAATAAACAACGCAAACATTTCAAAATCTGAACAGCTTCAACATCCACGGTCCCTCTCCATAGCCTCCCAGGAGGCATCTTGTATTTATATGGATGAATGCACATTTATTTAGAGCGTTTTTAAGACGGGAAAACGGGGTTGCAACCTATACACTAAAGGCGATGTCCATATACATTTTATCCTATACCACTCACATTTTATGGTGATTTTCCATGGATGTGAAGAGTTTTTGTTGACACATGAACGGGACACGTATTATGTGCGATGCAGGGATCTGCCCACAGGCGCTCTGGTGCGTGACGATCAGAAGCTCAGGATGTAGGTGCTACTGAGCCAGCTACTCAGAATGGTGCCAAGCGTGCGGTCGACTCGTGCTTTGATTTCACCCCTGTCATGGAGAACCTCGCACGTGACCGGCTCATTTGGACTGCTGCCACGTCTTTGATGCTGCCGCCGGCCGTCGTCTTGGGGAGGGGACAGTAGCGTACGTGTGACGCTACTGTCGGGCGCTTCCGATGTGAAGATGTTAGCGTCGTGGTGTTCTGGAAAAACGGCTAGTTGACTCACACGAAAAGGCTAAAAAAGAGCTTTTTGTTTGTTTGTTTGTTTGTTCAAAAGATCTACTCAAACTTAGTAATGTGGCAAAGCGGCTCTCTAGACGTATACTTTCAGGAAATGATGTGTGGTGGCTAAGGGCGTTGCCAGGATTTTCTTAGGGGGAACCCGACCCGAAACTTCCATTGAATGGGGATCGCTATCGGCACGCGAAGGATCCCACAAATTTTGGCAATGTGCAACTTCCCGAATTTCTCGCTTGATACAGTATATTTTCATGGTTACATGGGCGAGGGTCCCTGGCAACCTTGGCTGCTCCTCTGGTGGTGGTTGCAGGAACAATACATCACTTATTCATTGAGTTGGACGCCAGCAGAGACGTAGCCAAGGGTGGCCGGGAACCCGTCCTGCCCCCTAGAAACAAAAATATATGAGATGAAGCCCAACATTTAAAAAAAATTTAATCACCGAAAACCTGAAATTTTGGACACGCGAAGCGCGCCAAAAAGTTTCTGTTCATTGCTTTTTTTGCCGGCCGACCCCTCTTAAGAAAGTCCTGGCTGCGTCACTGGCCGACAGCGGTGCTGGCCGCTGGGGCGACACTTCCGCTGTGATCTGTGACGTCAGACACCAGTCTGCTGGCTGCTGCGGCGACACTGTCGCTGGGAACTGTGACGTCAGACACCAGTCTGCTGTCCGCTGCGGCGACACTGCCGCTGGGAACTGTGACGGCGGGCACCAGTCTGTTGGCTGCTGTGGCAAGACTGCCGCTGGGAACTGTGACGTCAGACACCAGTCTGCTGTCCGCTGCGGCGACGCTGTCGCTGGGAACTGTGACGGCGGGCACCAGTCTGCTGGCTGCTGTGGCAAGACTGCCGCTGGGAACTGTGACGGCGGGCACAAGTCTGCTGGCTGCTGCGGCAAGACTGTCGCTGGGAACTGTGACGCCGGCACAGTCTGCTGGCTGCGGCAATACTGCCGCTGGGAACTGTGACGGCGGGGACCAGTCTGCTGGCTGCTGTGGCAAGACTGCCGCTGTGATCTGTGACGTCAGACACCAGTCTGCTGGCTGCTGCGGTGACAGGCGGCACCGACTTACGGCGGGGTCGCCTCTGACAACTGCATGGGTCACCCTGTTACGCCACCCTGCTCAGCAGCGCCGAACACATGTCGTCTCGTTCCAGATCGAGACCAAGTTCAACGGCGATCGGAACCTGACGTACACATGCAGCTACACGCCGCGCAGCGAGGGCCGACACGACGTCGTCGTCAGGTTCGCCGGCCGCGAAATAGCCAGGTCGCCGTTCCCTGTGCTGGTGGAGGGCTTCGTCGGCGACCCGAACAAGGTCGTCGCCTCGGGGCCCGGCCTGCAGCTGACCGGAGTCGTGCTGGGCAAGCCCACCCATTTCGACATATTCACCAAAGGTCTGTATTCGTGGTTTTTACCACGCGATTGAGAAATTCATGGACCTGGTATTTAATGCAATGCACAAGAAACTGCAACATCCGTCCACCCTGGTGGTTCGGCTGCGTTGCTGTTAAAACAGTTGTCTAGAGCATGACAACAAACAGCATGCTGGAAAAGAGTGCTGGATGTCAGACCAACTCCGTGGAGGTACATAGGATGTCTACTGTATTTCATATATGACTGGCTAAAGCATTAGCTCTATTAAAACGTATTTAATCTATTTAACTGTAGTTTTAGGCCCTCGCAGTGCGGGAATACTTTGACCATCAGCGGCCATTGTTCTAAGCTAAATAGATAGGTGCGATAAATGACGTCATGTAGTACCATCCTTGAACTTTCGGGGTTACTTGGATCATCTGCTGCCAGATGATCCAAGTAACGCCATCTGTTGCCAGTCAGATGGCGTCTGTTTTTAGTTAGCTGGCGTCTATTGTCACTCAGTTAGCATCTGTTGTTAGTCAGCTGGCGTCTGCTGTTAGTCAGCTGGCGTCAGTTGTTAGTCAGCTGGCGTCTGTTGTTAGTCAGCTGGCTGCTGTCAGTCAGCTGGCGTCCGTTGTTAGTCAGCTGGCGTCCGTTGGTAGCCAGCCGGCGTCTGTTATCCAGGTGGCGGCAGGAGGCGGGCGGCTGGCGTCGCCAGCTGGCTCCTCAGTTCTGACTGGACGTCGGCCTATTGTCAGTCAGCTGGCGGCAGGAGACGGGTGGCTGGCGTCGCGCTGGCTCCTCAGTTCTGACTGGACGTCGGCCCGACAGACGCCGGCAGGGGCGCTCCGGAGGTGGTGCTGCTGGACAGCCGCGGTCACAGAGCGCCGGTCCAGCTGACCGAGGCCGGCGACGGCCACTGGCGGTGCTGCTACACACCCGACCTGCTGGGCCTCTACTCCACCAACGTGCTGTTCGCCTCTCAGCCGATACCCGGCAGTCCGTTCGGCGTCAAAGTCGGTCCAGGTGCGTCACGCCCGGCGTCAAAGTTGGTCCAGGTGCGTCACGCCCGGCGTCAAAGTCGGTCCAGGTGCGTCACGCCCGGCGTCAAAGTTGGCCCAGGTGCGTCACGCCCGGCGTCAAAGTCGGTCCAGGTGCGTCACGCCCGGCGTCAAAGTTGGCCCAGGTGCGTCACGCCCGGTGTCAAAGTTGGCACAGGTGCCTCACGCCCGGCCACGAAAGCCGCGCGTGCGCATGTAGCCCACCGCAGCAGTACGTGGTATCTTGGCCCAAGCAAAGCCACAGCTAATTGATTACTTATGCCTACAGAGCTAGTTTGGGAAGCATGTGACGAGTCATATTGTGACGCTTTGTGGATCTTGACCGCACGCATTGTCATGCATTATGTATCCCTATGAATTAATACGAGACATGCTCCAATCGGCACATCACGGCACATGTGTTCCTAGTTACTGGCTACGCCTGACACCACCGGTGTGACTGACGTGTCTGACATATCCCAGCACTGTAACTGACACCTGACACCATTGCACACTGTGATAACTCGAGGGAAAACTGGCCATAAATCATAGCGGACAAAGTATGCTAGTTACCGGGGTGATTTTCGTCTTAGTCGAAGGAGCTGCAAACTTGGATCTTATGGGGAATATTTATTGTCTTAAATATTGCCTAACCCAGGAATGTCAGAGGTTATACTTGCTAGAGGGAAGGGAGCATTTCGCTCCACTCGTTTTGCTTCCGCGAAATATATCGGGAATCAATTGAGATAGATAGCTCAAATTGTGCACACACCTACATGAGTATCTAGTGTAAGTTGGTGTAAAATATCGACGTCCGGTCATCCATGATGGCATCATGATGACGTCATAAGTGAAGTCCGTTGGCGCTCATATATTGTATGATTATTAGTGAGCGTTTGTTATGCGAGTATTCTGCAGTGTAAATGTGACCTTATAATTGCTACGCAGAATAGATCCAAGATCTGGTCCTAATTGGCTGAAATTTCGCCAAAATGCATCACTAAGATATGCACTAAGGCTAGCTCACTTCAGAGCTTCTGAGAGCCATGCAAATCTTGCTGGGCCGATTCGGTGATGACCCCACCTGTCGCAACACGAAAGCTGCGTCCTTCATGCCCTCAGCGCGAGCACTTTGCCCAGCAACCTCCACGAGCTGCAGAGAACTGTGCTGTTGAGCAACTCTTAAGGATGCCCGACGCTGAGAACGGGCGCTGAGGTGATCGTAGATTCTCGTTGATCGCCTTCGCGCTCTCTTCACGGTCTCGTCATCAAGGCGGGTTTTGGCTTCATCATCACTCACGACGTGGTCACCACGCTTCAGGGACACGGAGAGTACCTAGTCTCCTGAAAGATTAGTCTCAAACTGACTTCTGAATTTGTTATGGTCTCGCATACATTTAACTCACTTTCCTTTTAAGTTCTTGGTGATAAGCCAGTCGTCTTTCGCAAGTCTACTATCTACGACTCACTTGTGAGGCATCCTTGAGGGATTTTCTCCATGATCAACTGCAAACTATAATTAAACACATAAGCATAATAGTTTCCACGCTCAGACGCCTTTGCACTGGTTAACAAGTCCACCAATTCCTCGGCTGACGCGCACCTCCATGTTCACTGTACGCCAAATCCAATCACAATGACCCGAACCTGACAGGCAAAGACAGCTTCCCTGCCGTGGGAGACGCTGTGCGTGACCTATCTCGACTCAGTCGCCTCGTCAATTAAGGGACTTTTTGGCATAGCAACCACTGGGTCAGGTTGCCCGGTCAAGATATCCAGCCGACGCGTCGCGGCGTCCGACTCGGGCTTCCCCGTGCCGCCAGGGCTGGCCACCGCACCGCACCGCGGCCTGTCGGGATACAATTGATCACCATCGGTGGTAGAGCAGCTAGGTGCAGCTGAACCTTGCGGCACATATAGTCAAAGGATCGCTGATTTCATTGGGATTGGCCTCTTGCTGTGCGCTGTTGTGCGTTTTTTAAAGCCTTACTTGAACTTCGCGGTACTAAAAAGTTGAACGACTATTGCAGTTACTGATTGTTTGACAACAACTAGCACATTGTTAATTGGTGAATGCTTTTTTGAATTGCTTAACGCAATGAGAATGTTCTCAGCTATCATTTCATATCTCACTTGTCCAGGTTTTCAGAATGCAGCTTACCTTTATCAATCGCCAAACTGCGACAACATTTGTGCACGTGTGCGTCGTTTTTTTTCGACACGTAATGTTGTCCATGTTCATTGACTTATTTCTATGTCAAATCTTGTGAAAATGTCCATAAAAATGGGACTTCGTCTGCTTCAACCATTTCCTGATACAATGGCGCCACCAGAAATATGGCATAAAAAATAGTCGAAAAATGCATTTATGGCCAGTTTTTCCCCTGACATATCACACTGTGCATCGGTGCGACTAACGCTTGGCACCAGAGTGGGGACTGACACCTGACATCAGCGGTCGGACTGACACATGACACCAGCGGTGGGCCTAACCACTATCACCAGCTGATACTGGACACCAGCGGTGTGACTGACACCTGACACCAGAGCGGGGGCTGACGCTTGACACCAGAGTGCGGACTGACACCTGGCACCAGCGGTGTGACTGACCCCTGCTGACAGCACCAGCTGACACCAGCCACCAGCGGTGGGACTGACACCTGACACCAGCGGTGTGACTGGCACCTGACACCAGAGCGGGGACTGACACCAGCCACCAGCGGTGTGACTGACCCCTATCACCAGCTGACACTTGACACCAGAGCGGGGACTGATACCTGACACCAGCGGTGTGACTGGCACCTGACACCAGAGCGGGGACTGACACCTGCCACCATCGGTGAGACTGACACCAGACACCAGCGGTGGACCTGACCCCTATCACCAGCTGACACCAGACACCAGCGGTGGGACTGACACCAGCGGTGGGACTGACACCAACCAGCTGGAACTGACCCCTCACCACTGACACCAGCAGCGGGGGCCCGTCCCCATCACCAGCTGACACCGCCACCAGCGGTGGACTGACCCCTACACCAGCTGACACCTGCCACCAGGTGGGCCCGCCCCTACCACCAGCTGACACCAGCCACCAGCGGTGGGACTGACCCATATCACCAGCTGACACCAGCCACCAGCGGTGGGCCCGTCCCCTATCACCAGCTGACACCAGCCACCAGCGGTGAGACTGACCCCTATCACCAGCTGACACCAGCCACCAGCGGTGGGACTGACACCAGACACCAGCGGTGGGACTGACCCCTATCACCAGCTGACACCAGCCACCAGCGGTGGGCCCGACCACCATCTCCAGCCTCGTGACCTGCTGTCCGGCTGTCCGACAGTGACCGACATCCGCCGCGTCAGGGTGACCGGACGGGGTCTGCAGGCGCGCGGCCTGAGGGTCTGCGACACGGCCGACCTGCGGGTGTGGACGGCCGGGGCCGGCGAGGGTCAGCCGCGCGTCCGGATCATAGCGCCAGGTCAGCGCCGGCCTCGTCAGTCGTCTACGTCAGTCACGCTGCTGTGTTGGATCATCACCAGAGGTTTATCAGTTCAGCACTGATGGTGTTTCAGGTCGTACCACAGGTCGACGCGTGAGGTCAACCGCAGCGGCGTCTCAGGTCAGTACCAGTGGTGTGTGAACGCACCACCAGCGGTGTCCAAGGTCAGCACTAGCGGCGTGAGAGGCCATGCAGCGGTTCCTCAGGTCGGCACCGGCAGTGTATGAGATAACTCCCAGCGGTGCGTCAGGTCTGTACTGATCGTGTGTCAGGTCAGTACCGATGGTGTGGCAGGTCAATATCAGCGGTGCGGCGCGTCAGGACCAATGATGTGTCAGGTCATCACCAGTGGTATGTGAGGCCAGCCTTAGTGGTGTGTCAGGTCAGTACCAAAGGTGTGCCAGGCGAGTTCCTCGGGGTGACAGGTCAACACGATGGTGTCGATGGTGCCAGGTCCACTCTCCACTGTGTTTAGGTTAGGTTCCATTTGTCGAGGTATCGTTGAGTTCAGGAAGTGTTACCAGATGGACGAGATCGGGTTTGGTAAGCTTTTAGTACCCAGTCCCAACTTCAGTTTTGCTTCAATGCTCATTGATATTTCATTGTCGGTTAACATTCAGCTGTCAGTTTATGTACATGCGCTTGCAATTTGGTGGTGTCAGTGAGGCCGTGATAGTGATTGTGGTACGCGCAGCTCCACTCTAATAGTTGTTTCATAGCGTCTGGTGGCTTGTATCAACTATATGTATGTTGCGAATCCATTACCCGCTGTATTCGTCACTTAATCAGTTGATAGTTGAAATAAATCACGTAGATCAACCTTATCAAAAGAAGAAGCCAAAGACGAAGGGGGGACAAGCTTAGGTGGTGGATGGTTGGTAATATAAAAACGATCTAAGAACATCTCAAGGCAGGGCCAATATCGGCCTTCGCTGCTCCCTCGATTGCGCTGCTGGTCGAGCTGATGGCCTGTTGAGCCCTGGCGACAGTTTCTAGTCCAGGAAAATGTCTGGCATGCACTTCACACCATGCTGTTCAATATTGACTGAGATGTTATTTGTATCGGCGTTATCCCGTCCCTCCATTGCAGGAGGCTCAAGTGAAGTGGCCAACCTGAGGAAAGTGGAGGACGATCTCTATGAAGCAGCCTACTTCCCACGGCGAGAAGGGCGCTACATCGTCATGATCACCTTCGGAGGACAGGAGATACCCCGGTCGCCGTTCGAGGTCACCGTTGGACCCCTGAAGGCAAGTGGTGTGCCGCAGGTGGCATCAGTTGTCGGCGACACGCACCGTGTGCAAAGTAGTCTTCACATCGAGCCATCCTGATGCTACAACCCCCCTTACGCATATTTCCCGCATCAGTCCAAAGTCATGTTCAGGATGCATTGGCCGAAGTGGTCTTTGTTAAATAGGTTTTCGAAGACACGTCATTTTGGCATAATTGTGTGTGGTGTTTTCATACGCGTCGGAACGTCTAAAAAGTGAATGGGCCATGGTCAACAGCAGGGGCACACCTAGGAGTTTCGCAAATTTCCATGACTGAGCACTTAGACGGAGAACTCTGGACTTTTAATAGTTAACTCACATCTTTCACCGCTAAGTTGGATGGGGGGGGGGGGGTCTGGACTCACCTATGGCTCACAGCAACATGTGGTATGAAAAAGAACTATCATCGCAGTATAAGTCTTTCAAATGCACACTTCGGGACTGGAACCTTTAAACAATAATTTCTTTGTAATATTAGGTTTATCTTCCTGGTAGAAAGTCCAATCGTATCACCGTTCAAACACAATTTCTTCTTACAAAAAAAAAAAAAAAAAACTTCGCCATGTTCGTCGTGGGGAGGGGATGCAGTCATTAGCCTCACTAAGGTGTCCGTTTCCATGATTCAATACTGCACGTTTTTAAGATGCCCCCATTATGAATGTTCACCAATGTTGATGAGGAGAAAGAAAAGAACTTAGCTTACTTGCTGGCCCATGACGAAACAAGCTTCATGATTGATGCGGGAGAGAATGAGAAGCAGGAAAGACGGATGATCGCTAGCTGAAAATGCTTTGATCCAGGGTGTGACAGACCAGGATTGGCATGTTCACAGACTGGGGCAACGAAAAACACAATAAGTAAAAATGCATGTTATGGTGTTCGTCCTCAGGGCCTAATTCCAACACGTAGATGATCAGTCACCCCAATGATCAATGTAGCACACCTGGTACACCTTAGAATATCCGCCACTTGAAACGAAATGCTACAACCACATCATGGGGCACCCGGCTGAAACGGAATGTGTAACGCCCATTTTGTAGGCCAGCAATTCGGTGCAAAATAGGTGATAGGTGACAACACATGGCACCTCATAAAGTCATAAAGTGCTCAGACTTAAGAACCACAAGGGCCCATCCTAAATTAAATGAGACGATTACTTCTCTTCTTCCCACGTGTTCTGGTGGCTAAGACATCCGGATACCAGCTGAGCTTTGATTCGCCTCATTTATTTGGTTAAATACATTACCAGATTGGCTACCGGACACAGGCCCTACTTAGGTGTTCTTTTTTGGACCCTTAATGCCTTTTCTTCGTCTACGGATGTGTTTTTATGGATCCAGCCATTTTGATTTTTGTAATGGGTCCGGCACACTTTTGCGAACCCGGCTCTTTTATAGAACGTTTTGTTCCTTTTGCTATGGACCGACGATATTGGTTTACGTATCGGCACGTTTTCGCAGACCTCGATGTGTTTATTCAATGCCCGGTCTTTTTGTTGCTTTTCTATTCTCAGGGCCCGATGTGCTCTGAGGCCCGGTGGGGTGTTTTTAATTAGCTCTTTGAGTGTTTACCTAGAGTTGCAACGCATGTTTAAGGCCTTGCTTCTTTTTTTTGTCAGACTCGGTACACTGGAGGGCCCGGTGCATTTTCAGCCACACGTGGTGCTCTTAGGGTTCTGCTGTTTATATTTAGGGTTCCTCGCTCACATTTGTGGGACTGCAGCACGCCATTAGGGGCTCCGGTTTAATTTATCGGGGTCTCGGCGCAACTTTTTGGGCCCAGGCGCGTGGTTCCGGGGGGGGGGAGGGGGACCCGACGCCAGTTTCCTGGACTCGATGCTATTTTTGGTGACTTCTGAATTATGCGAAGTCCAAGCCACGGCATGATTTTTCGCCACCCGGCGACATTTTTTTGTGTTCCGCTGCGACTTTTTCGGGCTCCGATACGTTTGTTTATCGGTGCCGTGCGCGATTTCTTAAGGACATCTGGTGGTATGCATGGGTTAAGTAGCGATTTTTCTTGCTCGGACACTAATTTTTCGGAATCTATTTATTTTGGAGGGATCCGACTTGGTTCTTGTCTGGTCCCAATGCGATTTTGGGGCCACGCTGTGCTAATTTGGGGTCATCGACGCAAATTATTCTGAGCCCCAACGGAAATTTTTGATGCCCCGACCACAATTTATGGAACTTCCGACATTAATTTTGGATCCCAAGCGCAATAGTTGGGGGATTGGCGCTAGTTTTCGGGGCGGGTTGTACTTATCTGGGCCTCAACGCGATTTTGGCGTTCCCCGGTGAAAATTGTTGGCCCCACCGCGAGTTTTTATTTTTGGTGCTCGCTGTACTTATTTAGAACCCTTAATTCTGGGGGGCCCGACACGAATTTATGAGGCCACAGAACCATTTTAAGGACCCAGGCGCGGTTTTCGGAACTTCTTCAGAATACACTACTGTTAGCCTGAACACGTTTTCTTTAGGCCCAACACGTTTTGGGGTCTTTTGGAGCGATTGCTGGGACCGAAAAGTTATTTCCAGGTCCGGACTATTTTTCGTTGCCCCGGATTCATTTATTGGATTTTCCCGATGAGAGATTTGGGGCCCCCGTGGGACCTGTCGAGCCCCTAGCATGATATTCAGGGGCACAGCCCGCCTTTTTGCGTCCCCATCATGATCTTCAAGGACCACGGCAACACGTTTTTGTACTCCCAGCATGATTTTCAGGGGCCACGTTCCGACTTTTGGGGACCCCAGCACGATCATCATGGGCCTCAGCCCGACGTTTTGGGGTCCAGCGTGACGCGAATAATCAACTCTGGCCACGTCACGCCACAAAAGTACGGCAGCATCATCCGCGACATTGGACCCTGGAACATCAGCGTTCCCCCGAATCTTCCCTCTGCCGGAACGCATCGCACGAACCCATCATGGCCTACGGCAGCAGTTTCGGTGCTGGCACTGTTCCTCTCCGGAGTAGAATCGCGACGTGCGGATCGTCTCCTCCGACAGTCCTCGTCGTGGCCGTTTGGGAGCTGTGGATGAAAGAAGTAGAGCAGAGATAAGCATGTAGAGAGAAGGATGATTGGGCAGGGGAGCGGAGTAGGGCGCGGCGAGTGGATGAGGCTGGCGTCGACGCCGACCACAGGAAGCAGCCATCTGCCTGAAGCCCACGGTGACCACGGCAACCGGCTTCATGTTGGTCCTGACGCTTCATGAAGTCCTCAGAATAAGGGATTTATGCATCATCCGACGTATACACCACAGATGTCTTCTAAAGTTAAAGTTCAGAAGGAAAAGCGAAGCACAGGCCTGTACTTTGTTGGGCATAAAAATACATGGTGTTTCACGAGGTCCGTTATTGGATTGGTAGCTATGTCAACTAGTGTTAGCGGACCCGTAATTCTTACGCCTGACCAATAAGCTGCCAGTGTTTCGCCAACACACTGGTGACTACCGGTGGCCGGGCTGGGATCTACCTGTGACAAGGCGAATGTGAAATAACGTGTTCGGTGGCACCAGGGGCTGTACTTTCCATAAGTCAAGTTTGGAACGATGGCGTCATTGAAACTTCTTTACTTGATTGATGATGAAGACAGGATAAGATTGCGTTGACACATGCACAGCTTATGCTCTTAGAGAGCCTTGTGTTTCACCACTTCGGAGCATGTCTTACGGCATGGTACCGAGTGACGTGGGGTAGCGCAGCAGTGAGGCACATGACTGCCCATTGACCGGAAACGTAAACAAGTATGGCGTTGCATGACGAAACTGGTATACAATTCCGACCGCTTCCTAACACCAAAGGCACTTGGGTAGTATGCAAGTTTGTGACAGTTTCTATGTCTGAGCGCAATGATGGGTGATGATGTTCAGCTACCTGAATCTAGATGGTACCAGATGGGATCCTGCATACCCTCTGGATGCCGGATGTTCTGCCAGGTGTCTTATCCGTACGAGCGTTTTCATTGCGTAGATCACCAGCCTTTAAACAAGCCTAGTCTTTCCATTCGGGTTTAGTTGTCTGACGATTTAAATGTTATATCATGCATCAAATGTTGCGGGTCAACTGTGCCGAATATTCTGACAGCGCCGCGATGATGTCAGTCGTCGACGAACGTCGTCGTCTGGAACGTCATGCCGACAGTGCTGCCATCTATTGCAGGAGTCGGCAATCCGATGTTATGGAGCCGGCCTGAAGGGCGGCATCGCGCACTCCCCGGCCGTGTTCACCGTCGACACGAACGGCGAGACTGGCGCGCTGGGCTTCAGCGTGGAGGGGCCGTCGCAGGCGCACATCCAGTGCAAGGACAACGGCGACGGCTCGGCAGACGTGACCTACCTGCCGACGGTGGCCGGCGAGTATGCCGTGCACGTGCTCTGCGAGAACAACGACATCCCGCAGTCGCCCTGGATGGCGCAGATCCTACCGCGCGCCGACTACGACGCCAGCAAGGTCACTGATTTCGGTGCCACGTGTTGAGTGTCTGGTGCTGGTGTGAAACCAGATGGTATGGCAGGCCATACTCTTCTGCTTGCTCTGTGTACTCAGGTGAAAGTGTGCTCGTTCTTAACTCTCCCCGTCTACCCTGTGCACACAGATGAAAGTGTGCTGGTTCTGACTCTCCCCGTCTGCCCTGTGTGCTCTGGTGGATGTGTGCTGATTCTGCCCATGTCCCGTGGTCTCCGTGTGCCCAGGTCAGGGTGTCGTGTCTTGACCCTGCCCGTGGTCTCCGTGTGCCCAGGTCAGGGTGTCCGGTGTCGGTGTGGAGTCAGAGGGTGTGCTGGTCCCGACCCTGCCCCGTGGTCTCCGTGTGCCCAGGTCAGGATGTGCTGGTCCTGACCCTGCCCCGTGGTCTCCGTGTGCCCAGGTCAGGGTGTGCTGGTCCTGACCCTGCCCCATTCTCTCCGTGTGCCCAGGTCAGGGTGTGCCGGTCTTGCCCCTGCCCCGTGGTCTCGGTGCCAGGTCAGGGTGTGCCCTGCCCGTGGTCTCCGTGTGCCCAGGTCAGGGTGTCCGGTTCGGGGGTCAGAAGGTGTCTGGTTGACCCTGCCCCGTGGCCTCCGTGTGCCCAGGTCAGGGTGTGCTGACCCTGACCCTGGCCCGTGGCCTCCGTGTGCCCAGGTCAGGGTGTGCTGGCCCTGACCCTGCCCCGTGGTCTCCGTGTGCCCAGGTCAGGGTGTCGTGGTTGGAGTCAGAGGTGTGCGGCTGACCCTGCCCCGTGGTCTCCGTGTGCCCAGGTCAGGGTGTCCGGGTGCCGGTGTAGAGTCAGAGTGTGCTGGTCCCGTGGTCTCCGTGTGCCCAGGTCAGGGTGTGCCGGTCCTGACCCTGCCCCGTGGTCTCCGTGTGCCCAGGTCAGGGTGTCCGGTGCCGGTGTGGAGTCAGAGGGTGTGCTGGTCCTGACCCTGCCCCGTGGTCTCCGTGTGCCCAGGTCAGGGTGTGCCGGTCCTGACCGTGGTGTGACCCTGCCCTGCCCTGTGGTCTCCGTGTGCCCAGGTCAGGGTGTCCGGTGCCGGTGTGGAGTCAGAGGGTGTGCTGGTCCTGACCCTGCCCCGTGGTCTCCGTGTGCCCAGGTCAGGGTGTGCCGGTCCTGACCCTGCCCCGTGGTCTCCGTGTGCCCAGGTCAGGGTGTGCCGGTCCTGACCCTGCCCCGTGGCCTCCGTGTGCCCAGGTCAGGGTGTCCGGTGCCGGTGTAGAGTCAGAAGGTGTGGTGGCCGGCGAGACCACCCAGTTCACTGTGGACGTCTCTCGAGCGGGAGCGGCGCATCTGGACGTGTCGGTGAGTGGCAACGGCAGGAGGACACGCGCCAGTTGGACAGTACAGTACTCAAGGGGGAGACCGTGCTGACGTCAGCGACTGTCTCCATACTGCTCATTGCTAACGACGAGGCTATGAATCGCTGCCAAAGGCTAGTGTTCATTTTTGGCGATAACCTTATTTTGCCGAGGGGTGAAATCCTGTAGGTAATCCTGGAGGTATTATAATGCCGCTCACCTTGGATTACAAGGATACATGATTACCCACAGCTTTATTGTGCTACACCGCAGTATATCTGCTCGCGGATGATAACCCAACATCAATTTATCATTTGAATTGACTGAGGAAGATTATCAGGTCTTTGAAGTGCTGCAAGTTTGCCTTATATGCCAAAAGTTACAGGAAATGTCAACAGTTTGAAAAAAAGATCGTTCGTTTCACCTATATTTAGTCGTGTTGATCATTCTGATGGATGCTGGTGTCCATGGCCATGTGGCCAGTGACTCACGTTAGCCACGATCCACCTGTTTGACCCTGGAGTCTCACCCCGGGCCACGGCGCACAGGCCAAGGCGCTGGTGTGGTGTGATGTGTCAGCGTTGCACCCACGTCGGCACAATTTTCACATCCTGTATCTAATGCTGGATATTTTCAGCTAGCATTAATGTGTGCAACAAACATTTAGTGATATCCAATTAGTTACTAACAAATAGAGACCACATGAAAAATGATGACAAAGTCAGACTACAATGCAGTACAATGCAGGTCGCTAACTATGTCACGGGCTATCCTTCCACCAGCTCGTCTACAGCTGCGACGAGGGGCCTGACCACGATCATAATCAGCTACACGATTGTGCTTTTCCCTCGTCAGAGGAATTAGGAGCAACACATACTCGAAATACTACCAAAGCACAACGTACACCGCTCACAAACAGACTGTTGCAACCAATTCCAGGCATTTGTGCGAAAATACACTATATATGTGATGTATATTTTTCAGCACACGCATTTAAGCGTCCTATGCTAGTGACGCCAACATCACGGTCTGGCGTGATGTTGGCTAGTGATGATTGGGTAGTGAAAAAGTGAATGGTGAACGAACAATTGAACTGGTGTCCGTCAGTGAATCACTGTCATTTGCCTGCCAAGTTGCCGAGAGAAGCTGCCACAAAATTAGCAATGCCGTTATTTCGTTCGTTTAAAAAAATCGCATACTTCTCCATCCTTTGTATTCTGCACCGGCAACAGTACTCAATGCACACATCCTCTTACGATGGAGATCAGACTAACGATCGACTGAGGGCCCCAGTAGCAAACCGATAGATGCAGGAATCGGTTGCACACCAAGTGCAAAATGGCCTCAGGAAATCGCCTTAATAGCGAAACTAGAACACAACCGGAGAAGCACTGTGGGTCGGCGACACTTCACCGAAGTTGAGAACGAGGTCGCGGGAGGTCGCGTCCTGCTGGTCTATAATCTCCGATGGACCCAGTGACCCAGCTGGCACCGCGCCAGAAACGGCCGGCCGATCCTCTAACATTTTAACCCTACGGGTCGCAATCAGCTGATTTCGTTCCGCCCGCGGAAAGCTCAACAGCGGAATAAGTCGCACCAGCAGTCGAGTCAGTAGCACCTAGTTGTGCTTCAGCTCACGGGACCGTGTGACTCATCGGCTTTTGAGCCGGAATCACAGAATACTATTGGGTGGCTGGGATGCGCCAACGTTTTACTGCGGACATCCAACGGGATTGAGTAGTTGAAATATTCTACCCCGGCCACACTTCCTGCCGTCTGTCAGTGTCAGTGCCTGCCGGCTATACCTTCCTCGGGCTCATCGGCATCGCGGCGGGCCAGCTGAACATGAACGAAACCGGCAACCGCATCACGTGTCTACCTACTACGTAATGAATACTCTGATCGTGTTTCAGTATATATTCTTGGATTTCTACATTTATCACAAACCTGTGACTGTGGTGTATCGGAATTCGAAGGGCATTTTTGCATGCAGTTAATCGTAAGCGATTGGGATAGGGCGGATTCACACGAATCTATGGTTATCATAATTCGATTTTATCATGTTCGTGATCAAACCGACAATACCGCAAGTGGGTTCGGTCAGGTCAAACAAGTTAAATACATGAAAACCTGCACCGATATTACGACGACCACCCATTATTGACACTGTAACTGCACTGAGGGTG